>JAUOBU010206604.1:0-12405 GCA_032360585.1 Nereis procera | reverse complement strand
CCACCACCACCACCACCACCACCACCACCACCACCACCACCACCACCACCACCACCACCACCACCACCACCACTACCGCTTCTCCTGCTATAACCACTACCACTAGAACTACTCTGGCTACTACCACTATCTTTTCTCTGCAGCTACCACTACCACTACTTCTGCTACTACCACTACTCCTCCTTCTATCACTACCAGCACAGGTACCGCTACCCCATCTCCTGCTACTTCAGCTACAGCTACGACCATTACTGACACAACCACAACCACTACAGCTTCCACTACTCCTGCTATTACCACTACTTCTCCTGCTACTACCACTACCACTGTCACTACCACTACCCCTTTTGTTACTTCCACTACCACTACTTACTCTTCTGCTACCACCATCACTACTATTCCTGCTACCACCACTATCGCTATCACTGCTTCTGGTACTAGCACTACCAGAAGACTCAGGCCACTACTCTTTTTCTTGGTACTACCATTACTCCTGCTACTTCCACTACCTTCATTCCTGCAATTACCACTACCAATACTCCATCTACTTTTACAGCTACTACCACTACCACTACTCGTGCTATCTTCACTACCACTACTCCTGCTACAATCGGTACCACTACACCTTCTGCTACCACCACCACCACCACCACCACCACCACCACCACCACCACCACCACCACCACCACCACCACTACTACTACTTCTGCTCCTACTACATCTACTCCTACCACATTTACCCCAGAAGTTTTATTGATTCAGGGATGGGTAGTCTTAGTGTTCGGCCTGTCCACCAATCGTGCCAGCCCTGGCCAGTGTAGGAGCGTTTCTCCTGGCCTATCACTATCTGAATTATAGGTCAGAATATTACCAAATAAAACATGCAGATCGACGATTGGATATCAATATTTGCAAGAGATGGATGTCCATCAATGAAGAACATTGGTGTATAGACTTATTCTCTTCTCTCACCATCGTATGAGATCGAATCAGGTCAGGGTAGCCATTTTGTGCTTTATATAACTTTGCCAGGGATGCAGCTTCGCCCCTGTCATCGATTTCAGAAACCTGTAGTGTGCGATGTATATTCGAGATGGCGCACCACACTGATTTGCTGAGCAGACGACTCAATGTTGATCGCCCTATGTGATGGGAGTGGTGCAGTCAACTCGATGTTATAAAAATCATAATAATATTGGCATAATTATTATGGTGAAAATTATGGAGACCATAATAATAATGGTGATAATTATGAAAATCATAATTATTATGGTGAAAATCATGGAGACCATAATAATAATGGCGATAATTATGAAAACCATGAGAATAATGGTAATACTTATGAAAATCATAATAATAATGGTAATATTCATGAAAACCAAAATAATGATTGTGATGATTATAAAAATCACAACAATAATTGTGACAATCATGAAAAGCATGATAATAATGATGATAACTATAAAAACCATAATAATAATGGTGATAATCATGAAAAGCATAATAATTATGGTGTAGATCATGACAATCATGAAAAATAACGGTAATAATCTTGAAGACCATGATAATAATTGGGATAATCATGAAAAGCATAATAATAATGATGATAATTATAAAAACCCTAATAATGATGGTGATGATCATGAAAATCAAAATGATTATGGTGAAAATCTATAATCAAACTATAACAATAATGCTAATAATTATGAAAACCATGATGATAATGGTAACATTTATGAAAACCATGTTAATAATGGTGATAATTATAAAAATCATAATGATAATGGTGATTATCATGAAAACCATAATAATAATGATGATATTCATGAAAAGCATAATGATTATTGTAAAAATCATGAAAACCATGATAATAATGTTAATAATAATGAAATCGATAATGATAATGGTGAAAATCAGGAAATTTATGATGAGAATGGTGATGAATATGAAATCCATAACAATACTCATGAAAACCATAATTATAACAGTATTAATAATAAAAACCATGATAATAATGGTCAAAATCATGAAATCTATCATAATAATGCTGATTATTATGATAACCATAATAATAATGATCGTGAAAATCATGAAAACCATAATAAAAATGGTTATAATTGTTCTAACCATAAAAATAATGGTGATAACTATGGAAACCATAATAACAATGGTAATATTCAGGAAATCCAAAAAAATAATGGTGATAATTATTAAAATCATAATAATAATGGTGGTAATCATGAAAAAGCATAATAATAATGATGATAATCATGAAAAGCATAATGATAATGATGATAATTACAAAAATCATCATAATAATAATGGTGATAATCATAAAAAGCATAATAATTATGGTAAAATCATGAAAACCATAATAATAATGGTAATAATCATGAAAACCATAATGATAATGGTGATGATTATGAAAACCATAATGATAATGGTGAAAGTCATGAAATCTGTGATGATAATGTTGATAATTATGAAAACTCCCAACCTGCCATAGGTACCCACTCAAGAAACAGACCACCTTATGACGGCATAATAATATTTGTAATAATTATGAAAACCATAATATCAATTGTGATAATTATAAAAATCATAATGATAATTGTGATAATCATGAAAAGCATAATGATAATGAAGATGATCATGAAAAGCATAATAACAATGATGATAAAAATAAAAATCATAATAATTATGGTGCTAATCATGAAAAGCACAACAATTTTGGTGAAAATAATGAATAGCATAATAATAATGGAAATATTTATGAAAACCATAATAATAGTGGTGATAATCACGAAAATCATAATAATAATAGTGATGATAATGAAATGCATAATAATTATCATGGTGAAAATCATGGAAAGCATGATAATAATGATGATAATTATAAAATAATAATGATAATGGTGATGATCCGGAAAAGCTTCATATTTATGGTGAAAATCATGAAAAGTATAACAGTAATGGTGATGATTATGGAAACCATAATAATCATAGTAATAACTATGGAAACCATAAAGATAATGGTGATACATTGAAGATGGAAAAATAACCGGGGTGCTCTTTCTGGATCTCAAAAAGGCCTTCGACACGGTGGACCACTGGATCCTGCTGCGCAAACTAAGAGGGGTTGGTATGAAAGAATCGGCGGTTTCATGGTTCAAGAGTTACTTGTCCGGTAGAAGTCAATCAACCAAAATTGAGGGCATAAGATCGGATGCACTGCCAGTGACATGCGGGGTTCCACAGGGGTCCATACTTGGTCCCCTGCTCTTCCTGATCTATATTAATGACCTGCCCCTATCCCTATCAAATGGAACTATCAATATGTACGCTGATGATACAGCCATTTCTGTCTCAGGCAATGACTATGATGAAGTTTATATGAAACTCCAAGGTGAGCTGCGACTAGCTGCTAGCTGGTTAAAAAAGAATAGACTGACCCTGAATGCAAGGAAGACGAGTTTCATGTTTTTTGGAACCCATCAGAGCATTAGGAATGTGAATCCTGCCCCCCTAGTACATGAAGGCACCGAAATTCATCCTGTAAACGAATTTAAATATCTAGGAATTTACCTCGATAGCAAACTCACCTATGAGCGTCATATTGACTACGTCCGATCAAAAAGTCTGAAAAGAGTACGCATTTTAGCCAGATTGAGATATTTTGTGAACAAAAATACCTGTCTTAAAATGTACAAGTCATTGATCCTACCAGTGATTGAGTATGCAGATGTCATTTATAATAGTCTGTCATTGAAGTTAACACATGAATTGCAAATGGTTCAAAACTGTGCTCTGCGAGTCATTCTCTTTAAAAGTAGATACGAGTCCGCACATGCTATGCACCTGGAAGCAGATATTGACTGGTTAGATGTCAGAAGGGCTCAGCACACGTCTCACTTGATGTATAAAATAATGAACAACCTAGCACCGAGTGAATTGCGTGAGCAGTTCATACTGATCTCTGATATATGTGATAGACCAACACGAGCGACAACACGAAACGATCTCTTTGTACCAAATTACAGATTGGTCAAAACGAAACAACAATTTTCTTATAGAGGTACAGTCATTTGGAATTATGTCCCGATACACATAAGAAGGAGCAATAGTATTAGCACTTACAAGAAATTGATTGTTGAGAACAATGTGTTTAACCATGATAATATGCTATTATGAGGAGGATCACTCATTGAAGCTCCGAAAATGACGAAAGTTACTTGTTGATTGTAAATATGTACACAATGTCCTGTATATATGTTATATGTTGTGTTGTCCTGTTACACTCGGCATCGATTGATTCGCACAAAACTTGTGCATTGATGTATATATGTTTACCGAGTCTAAATAAACAGTTTGAATTGAATTGAATTGAATTGAATAATGATAAAAATCACAATAATAATGGTGATAATCATGGAAAGCATAATGATTGTGGTGAAAATCATGGAAACCATAATAATAATGCAAATAATTATATAAACCATAATAATAATGGTAATAATTATGAAAGCCATGATAATAATGGTGATAATTATAAAAATCACAATAATAATGGTGATAATCATGAAAAGCATAATAAATATGGTGAAATTCAGACTGAATGATGACTGGCTGACTCACGATGGTTGGTTGACTCAAGATGGCCAGCTGACCGATAATGGCTGACTGGCTGCCTGATGATTCCTGGCTGATAGATGATGACTGGCTGATTGATGATGGCTTGTTTATTGATGATGGCAGGCTAATTGATGATGGTTGGCTAACTGATGATAGCTGGATAATCACTGATGGCTAGCTGACTGATGTTGGCCAGCTTACTGATGATGGCTGGCTAATTGATTAAGGGTGGCTGATTGATGATGGCTGGCTGATTGATGATGGCTGGCAGATTGACAATGGCTTGCTGATTGTTGATGGATTTCTTACTGATGCTGGCTGACTGATGCTGGCTGGCTGATTGATTGATGAATGATGACTGGCTGACTGATGATGGCTGGCAGACTAACAATTGCTTACCAATTGATGATGGCTGGCTGATTGATGATGGCTAGCTGACTGATGATGGCTGGTTGGACGGCTGGCGGGCTGGCTGATTGATGATGGCTGGCTGATCAATGATGGCTGGCTGATTGATGATGGCTGGCTGATTGCTAGCTGATAGATGATGACTGACTGATGATGTCTGGCTAATTGATGTTTGCTTACTGATTGATGATGCCGGGCTGATTGATGATGATTTGCCACTTGATGATGGCTGGCTGATTGAGATGGCTGTCTGACTGACAGATTGATTGATAATGCCTGAATCATAATGAATACATGATAGTATGCGGGGCATGCCATCTGGGTCTGCATTGATGGAGGCTGAGGAAATGGGCCAAAAGTTTTGACTCGTTTTGAGCACAGTCATTCATAATATCTTGGGTCTGCATCGATGGAGGCTTCCTCCAAGTTGTAGCACGTGTTGAATGCGTCACACTCCTCGTGCTACATGGCATTGGATTTGTATGAAAATCACTTTTGTAAAGAAGGTAAGCAGGCATACAAACAGGGCTGATAAATGGAAGTTTAGCAGATGTGTTCAACCATCACCCAGCAGTGTTAAGTACACATAAAAAGGGGAATACGCACAAATGGATCGCTGCTCCATTCTATACATAGGCGCCCCTAGCCTCTCTTAGGCAGTCCTCCGCTAATCACCACAGGCTAGGGAGGCCAGGAGCATTTGATAGTGTCATAAGGTATCCGCCATATGTGCGTTCAGATGTCTGCATTGATGGAGCCGATATCATCTGGGTCCTATTCCACTATGGACCCACCAGTCATACAGTGTATTCAGACTAGATGGCGGCTGGGGTTCCTCTATGATGTGGCACAGCAACATTTTAGAGGAACTGCAGCCGCCATCTGATCTGAATACACAATAGATGTCAAGGTGACACAAATATCGGGCAGCTCGTCTATTTGACAGTGCAAATAGGCAATGCACGATGTAACCTCCATCAATGTAGACCCAGCTGCTTCTGCATGCAGTCCTCACTGCACTCAGTCATTACAGACAGTAGGTCACTACAGACGGTAGCTCACTACAGATGGTAGTGGCGATCTGGCTGAGCGAGGTCACGCTCAATGGAACTGAGAGAGCACTAAACATTGTCCAAGTGGGTTAGTCTGTCAAGATGGACACAGAGAGCAATGATAGGACTTTGAGAGAGTACTATGATGTATGCTAGTCTGACCAGACTGGCTGAGCATAGAGGCATCATGAATGGATTGCCGGAGAGGGTCATGCAGTGAGCAGAATGTGATCAGAGTGAGTCTTCTAAATCCTGATCATTGGCCAAACTGGCAATGGATGTTTGATCTATGAAGTTGAAATATCGGCATTGAAATAACAATGTCTGTAGATTTCTCAAACACCTCTGCTGATTTCTGCATTATTCGTATAACATACCTGATATTTGATTCGTGAAAAAAGCTGTTTTTGAATGCAGTGGCATCACTTGGACCCACAATACAAGTTTCAGTCTCGAAGGGATATCACATGCACAGTCATCATTATTATCACCTGGTAGGGTTGGCGGAATTTTTTCAGCAGGCCTTGAAAGAAATTGTGTGAAATTGCAATCAGACGCGGTAATTTGAATGTTTGTCCACTCAGTGCTGCCATGCATGCAGCTGGCTTTTCACCCACCACGTTAAAATCTAGAACAAGTAGACATCGAGATGAGTAGGAGAATGGTACAAAATGGCGAAAGACACATGGGGGTAGCATTCACCTCACTCCATCAAGTGACATCTCGTATCTCAGTTGACTGAGAATATTTCTGACTGCTATCACTGGGGGCAGTGTTGGCCTCTAACACAGAAACTGGAGATTGAGCCACTGTTGATATTAGGGCTTGTTGATCACATATAATGGTGGTTATTAGTATCCACGTGAATAGAATAGGAGTCTAGCTTCATTTTCCTGCCTTAAAATTCATCTAACACCTTGTAATAGATGAGCAGTAGCCATTTCTACCAGTTACCACAGCTAGGTTTCTCCCCCATAAGCAAACAATCACCCTCATAGTATGGATGGCTTTGCCATCAATGAAAACACGGCGTCTCCCTCTAAATTCTATCTGTTTGTTGCAAAAGAACTATTGATTTGGTCTTCAGAAATGATTTATTCACGATTCTGGCGAACAGAATTGCCAAAATTCATTATCTCATATTTGAAATCTTCATTTTTTTTCAGCTTTCATCATTCCACAAAGCTGAATCATGATTCAGGGTCACTAAATTTGACAATGGTGCATGTATGACTAAACGACACAACTTGTTCATCGTTTCCATATGACTTTTCAGAGCATGAGGATGTCTCAATGACTCACTGCATACGAAACAATGTTTTCGTTTCTCTTCTGTATAGATGCTTGTATGACTTCTGAGGTGACCTAATAGACAACTTACGGAGCAGCTGTATGGTGTCTCACTGGTCTGGGTCCGCAAATGTGATTTGAGAACACTGATATCACTGAAGGATGTACTGCATAATTTCTCACCAGTGTGGGTTCTCATATGTCTTTTCAAATCACGAGATTGACTGAATGATTCACTACATATGAAACGGTTGTATGGTCTCTCACCTGTGTGTATTTTGATATGTCACACGAGATTACCATATGAACTGAATGACTGACTGCATACAGAACGGCTGTAGGAGACTGACAGATTGCTGAATGACTGACTGCATACAGAACAGTTGTATGGTTTCTCTCCTTTCAGGGCTGTCATATGTCTTTTGAGATGAGATGAATGAGTGAATTATTTAGTGGAACATCTGCATGGTTTCCTGCCATTCAGGGTCCCGTTTGGGTTCACAAGTGATTCAAGACCGCTAGATAGAATGAATGTGAGTCATCAAATATCTGTTGAAATCACGAGGTTAACTGAATGATTTTCTGCATACAGCTTTTCTACATTCAATATGTCATTCATTCACAATGCAAAGTATCCTATTTGTTCCTATCAGAGGCAATCATGTGCCAGTCCCAGTTTCAAGTCTGGAAGGGCCATCCAAACCATGATCCATGCTTGCCTTGCATTTCAAACCACCAACCCAATGGTTTAGAACTTTGGAGGTCCATAAGTCACATGATGCCGTATCTATTTGATACTGTTTTCCTGCTCTACTTTGACAGCACAGCTGAATATATGCAGGATGCACAATTGTCTCTGAAAACTCTGGACCAAATGAACATCTTGAGGTCATACTGCAATCCTGGATTATTTTGTGATCTCTTTATATACACATGATGACTAGCAGATCATGTTGTTACTTCTTCCACACTCGTACCTGCTATCCCTGATATTCCAGCATCTCTATTCCAACAAATAATCCAAACTTACCTGTATGTTGCAGGTTATTCCAGAATATACCCAGGGCACTGCTCAATAATGAACGTATTCCTATCCTCTCACAGGGTTCATACTCGTCCTGGAAATCCTGGAATGTCATGGAATTTTGACTTGCCATTTTCCAGCCATGGAATGTCATGGAAAAACACTTATTTGCTACTGTTGCCCTGGAAATGCCCTTGAATCTATATCTCCACTAATAAAGCTACACTCATCCTTATTCATAATTTTGTGTGAAATAAGGAATTACGACCTTTGTCTAGAATTGCGGGTACCACCACTAGGGGTACCTCACACAGCACTTCATGTTATCGTGAGATCTCAATTTCTACCACTGACTCCCATCATGCATTGCGCAATACCCACTTCCTCTATCAACAATCATCCCGTGAGGATCCATCCACAGTGTACGCCAAGTTTGACTGATATGGGTCAGTAGATACATGTCCTGGAAAAAGCTCAAAATGCCCTGGAAATGTCCTGGAATTGCCCTGGAATTTCATCTGTCTGGAAGTGTATGAACCCTGTTTTAATTCAAATGTTCTGTGAAGCTTAGGCACTGAGCTGCAGCAGAATATACAGATACTCCCAATCTATGAAGAACTGGTGTTTCATTCATGTCATGCGTTGCAATAGTGAACACTGACCTTGACTCGGTTGAAGGGCACTTCTGTCTCCATCTTCTTGAAGTCAACTCAGTGAGTTACTGTGATCGCAATCACAGACAAGCAGCAGCTGCTACCATGGCAACTTATTGATTTTCCTGGTCATCCTCAATGTCGCACAAAAGATCTGGTGATCAAGGTGGATGATGGGTTACAACCTACACTGCTGTGCTCATTGAGGAATACTTAGCTGGTTTGAAAAATGAACTTTCAGGAAGGAAATCGAAATTTTGCCTGAACCTCCACTCATGCTGTTTTCCGTGGCAAACACAATCACTACGTGATGATTGATTTTTGGCAACATTGCACTCGAGAGCTCTTTCACCAGAGTCTGTCCCACTCCAGTGGATCTTCTTGCCTTGAACTTGTTCACAGGTCCAAGCTTAGAAGTGACGATCAAGTCTAGCTTGGATAACCTGACTCAGAAGACTCACCTCAGATAGACACAAACAATAGTCATGTTCTTTCTGAGAAGAATAGCCTTTCGCATCAAGCCCTGAATAATATAAAACTATTTGTCTTCACTGTCTTCGATGATGTGAGTGACCTAAATCATTGTTCAATGTCATGGTAGGTCCTTGTTCTGTTAATTTCTAGGTGTGTGTAAATCGATGAAGTTTCTCTTAACCTATATTGATAGCTACTACACAAAGGCATCTGATGAATTGATTGATACAGATACAATGTTGCTAGTGCTGCTGGGATGCCACAACAGAGACAGTGTAAGACAAGTGGGTCACAAGATATATACTCTCAGCATGAGGCGGTCAGTGAACAATTTAGCGAAGGTCATGATGGGGTTTGTTCCAAGGCAGATTCCCTTCATCATGTTGTTTTTCTCTTTGATTTCAGACTGGTTTTTCCTTATCCTCATTGAGACGAAACTTTTCCTTGTCTTATTGTAATGTCATCTCAACGGACACAGGTACATCATTCCCATGCATTTATTCTTGCTTTTTGTTCCAGACTGCTTTTTCCTGTATCCTCGACAAGAAGTAATTACTTTCTTTTTGACTGGCACAAATACATCACCCCTATGCATTCACCTAGGCAACAGATTTGAATGTCCACTGGACTGTCATGGACTTTGTTGTGTCAAATAAGTATGGTTGTGGTGACTTTTTATGTTTGTTTCAGGCTCCTTCTTCCAGTATCCTCGACAAGAAGTAATTACTCTCTGTTTCAACTTACTGTCATTTTGACTGGCACATATACATCATCCCTATGAATTTGCCTGGGCAACAGATTTGAATGCCCACCGGACTGTCATGGACTTTGTTTTGTCAGCTAAGTACAGTTGTGGAAACACTAGATAATGCTTATCTGTTACTCTTGACGTTTCAGACAGCCTCAAAGAATTATGAGCCTTCCCCTGAGTGCATTTGTTCTATGTGCAAGTGAGATATTGTGTGTGAAGAAGAATGATACAGTTTCTAGTCTGATCAAACCAGTGCCACAAAATGATCATGATCAGGCCTTAACTGACTTGCACAAGACTGATAAACCAAAGCATATGGATATTGAGTCAATCAAGACGAAGGCCGAAATTGATTATGACAATTCAAATGCACCAGGAAGTCCATCTTCTCAATCACCTATCTGCACAGCGCCTGAAATCTCAGATTGTATGAACCGAGCTGAATCTCCGAGAGTTGAACTGGATGTCAAGGAAGTCCATGAAAGTGAGAAGCCATATAACCAAACATGTCTCCTTGGCTCACCAATAAAGACACAGATAGAATCAGGCTGCCTTCATTCATATATGACGAGGCATTCAGATGATGATCCAGTCCTGAGTTATATTTGCAATCAAGCATCATCTAAGCAAGTAAGCCCCAACAATGATATGGTCACCCATCTGGGTGATAAACCATACCACTGTTCTGTATGCAGTCAGTCATTCAGTCAATCAGGTACTCTTGAACGTCAAATCAAAATACACACAGGTGAGAAACCATATAGCTGTTCCATATGCAGTGAATCATTTGCACTGGGAGGTGGTCTCAAAGCACATATGAAGGTACACACAGGTGAGAAACCATACCACTGTTCCCTATGCAGTCAGTCATTCAGTCGATCTGGTAGTCTTCGACGTCATATGAAAATACACACAGGTGAGAAACCATACAGCTGTTCCACATGCAATAAATCATTTGCATTGGAATGTTATCTCAAAAAACATATGAAGATACACACAGGTGAGAAACCATACCACTGTTCCCTATGCAGTCAGTCATTCAGTCGATCTGGTAATCTTCGAAGTCATATAAAAATACACACAGGTGAGAAACCATACAGCTGTTCTGTACGCAGTAGGTCATTCAGTCAATCTGGTAGTCTTCAACGTCATATAAGAATACACACAGGTGGGAAACCATTCAGCTGTTCTGTATGCAGTAAATCATTTGCATGGAGAGGTAATCTCAAAAGACATATGGAGATACACACAGGTGAGAAACCATACATGTGCTCTGTGTGCAGTAAGTCATTTGCACTGAGAGGTAGTCTCAAAACACATATGAAGATACACACAGGTGAGAAACCATACCACTGTTCCCTATGCAGTCAGTCATTCAGTCTATCTGGTACTCTTCGACGTCATATAAAAATACACACAGGTGAGAAACCGTATAGCTGTTCCATATGCAGTGAGTCATTTGCACTGGGAGGAGGTCTCAAAATACATATGAAGATACACACAGGTGAGAAACCATACAGCTGTTCTGTATGCAGTAAATCATTTGCACAGAGAGGTAATCTCAAAACACATATGAAGATACACAGGTGAGAAACTATACCACCGTTCTGTATGCAGTCAGTCATTCAGTCAATCTGGTAGTCTTCGACGTCATATAAAATTACACACAGGTGAGAAACCATATAGCTGTTCTATATGCAGTGAATCATTTGCACTGGGAGGTCATCTCAAAACACATATGAAGGTACACACAAGGTGAGAAACCATACAGCTGTTCCGTATGCTGTAAATCATTTGCATGGAGAGGTAATCTCAAAACACATATGAAGATACACACCGGTGAGAAACAATACCACTGTTCCCTATGCAGTCAGTCATTCAGTCGATCTGGTAGTCTACAACGTCATATAGAAATACACACAGGTGAGAAACCATCCAGCTGTTCTGTATGCAGTAAATCATTTGCACAGAGAGGTAATCTCGAAACACATATGGAGAGACACACAGGTGAGAAACAATACCACTGTTCGCTATTCAGTCAGTCATTCAGTCGATCTGGTAGTCTTCAACGTCATACAAAAATACACACAGGTGAGAAACCATACATGTGATCTGTGTGCA
>JAUOBU010205493.1:0-12415 GCA_032360585.1 Nereis procera | reverse complement strand
TGGTCTCAGATGTAGACAGCTGGCAGTTGTCCTAGTTAAGTAATATCACTGCACACAAAGCAGGTACCAGGCTTGTTCGTGACTAGGGTAACTCTTAAATAAGTTGGCATTGTATCACGAGACAACCATATAACTGACAACCATTACAGTTCCCCATCATCTGTGCTTAGGGTCTATGTGTGTGAGGTTGAGACATGTCGTTAAACTCCAACAAACAAACAAAAAACACTTGGAGACCAACACCATCCTATCCAGCATCCAACATGGTGTTCATCCAATAGACCACCTGAATATTTGAAAACCGATACTTGCTGGTGTTTTGAAATGCTCATCCATAGACTGAGGTCTTTGTGAATGGGCATATCATCCCTAGTTCTGGAGAAAACATACTTGGTTTCTTCACTTTCAAACTTGAGCAATCTGCGCTCAACCATCTGTAACAGTATCCAGTTCCATTCTTAAGCCCATTTTCCCATTCAGCATGCCGTTTCTCCCGGCTTTAATGAATAGGGAGTGAACCAGTCTTCAAACCAGACAGAGTCTGCATTATACCATGAGAGTCCTCATTGAACCGGGAGAGTCTGCTCCAAACCAGTCTACCTCCCATAAGTTAAAGTTCTACTTAAGCTTACCAGAGCAAACGGCATGAATCCGCCCATAAATTATTATATAACATAAACCAGTGACTATCGTGACAATAAACAGCAATATTCCAGTGGGCAATCAGTCAGTTCCTGTCAGAACTGCATGGTATACCAGACTCAACCAGTGTATACCTACTGTATACCACTAATATCGTGAAGAGAACTAACTACGGCTTGTAGCCGACTAGGGCTGGTCCATATCGGCTGTTCACTGGTGAATGTAGGAATTAGTTGGTTTCACTAGCAGATGGTCACAGTATTCGTCATGTTCATTCTGCTCAACTTCCCCTAATGCAGCGGTTCTGCTCTGGTTGTCTCCAGCATATAGCAGTATACTGCTGCTCTTCACTGGTTCCCAACTGGTCTCTCCTAGGTTCTCCACATGTTCGTACAAGATGTTCACTGGTAAGTACCCGTTTTCCACTGGTTCCTCACTAGCTCTTTAAACCAAAAAAATTGGAAATGCGGGCCGAGGTATATAAGCATGCTGGGATTTTGTTTCTCTTCGTTTTCATGTGTTTATCAGATCCTGCTTTCACAATGCTGCCTAGAAAGACGTCTCGGTCTGCACTCAAATGTTGTGTCCCTAAGAAAACGGTTGATATGCCTACCCACTCGGGCGACGAAGATGCTACCACTGACGATCCTGGTATGCCTCTTCTTGATGAGCTTCCACTTTCTCAAGCTTCTCAAGTTGCACCTAAGCTTCAAGTACCACAAGCTTTACCACCTCCAGAGGATATTGCGGTGTCTCAAGCTTCAAGAGGTGCCCTTGAAACCGAGCCCCCGAGTCCAGAAGTTACCGTGAACAAAAGAAAGGCCCCATCGAATCTCAGAAAGAGTGTGAGTTGATCGAGTGGATACAAGTAGTGTCTGTATGACGAATCTAGGCGAGATTATAAGGACACAAAGGCCAAGCATGCTCTCTGGCTAGCCAAATCTGCCAAAATGAAATATTCAGTGGCTGAACTACATGTTTGATATGAAAGTATGAGGTCTCATCTTGGTCGTTTGTTGACGCAGAAATCTGGCAACGGAGCTAGAGAATTTACTGAGAGAGACAGATACATATCAGATTCATTCCAGTTTCTGAGTCGACATATAGTTGGGGCACCTCGTCGTGTTGGCACAAATTTGAAAGAGAAGATTCAATCACAATCCCAGGCTTCTCTCACATCAACCTCTGATAATATTTTGGTTGATACAGCCAATCCTGTTTCAAGTGTAGATGACGATGAAAGCGTTGAAGGCTCACTATCCGAACTTGTTGAAACGTCTGCTCCATCTGATAGTGTTCCCTCAAAAAGCCAAAAAAACACATCCACTAATCAGATGGAATCAGTTGTTTTGGCAAGGATGTCGCGAGCCAATGAAAGATCAGATGATATTCATCAAACTCTTCAGAAAGCTTTAAATGAACCCCAAAAAGCATCAACTCACAAGCAGGCATGGGCCCAGTCGATGGCCAGTGTAATTGACCAAATGCACGGTGATGTCTGGGAGGAATATCAAGAAAATTCCTTCTTAAACATAACTAGCAGCATTCGCAAAACTAAGAGACTACGTCATCAAGAAGAAGTTCAGACCAATATTAGTCAACCAAATGTGATTCCGCCAGCATCAAAATCAGCACCATCTGCCACTGCAATCTGCATGCAATCGTTCCATTATCAAGCAGATGCAGCCTTGGATTACTCCTGCATGGCGATTACCACTCCACCCACAATGACTACCCCACCACCCACATTTCATGAATCAGTATCAAGGCCATCATCACACCATACATCCTCTGAAAAAGGCACAATGGAGGAGGATACTCTAATATGGAGTACCCACGGACCTTCTACAACAAAGAATCAGACGCCTCGGAACCCCACCCAGTAATGATTCAATTTCAAAAATTATTCGTGAATGCGGAATGATTATCCTTCTGCCTTCACTCGACAATGAGAACAATTAATCTTGACTTCATAAAGTATTTTCAATCTGAAAATGCAATATACATGACTGAACATTGGAGAATATAATCATTTAAACTTATATTTCAACTTTTCTCATCAGTTGGTGGCAGTTCACTTGAAAGTTTTTCTTTGATTATTACTTAGTTTTTGTTCAGTCCGAGTTTGATTTTTAATCTTGTTTTCATATGTGATCAGTTATAGTCCATCGCTATGGCGCCAGAAGAGATACCTGCAAGATAAAACATTGCAATCGAAAGAATCATCATGAGTGACTATCCTAAATTGGCACTACAGACATTTGTCAAATATCATCGATTCATTCAGCAACAGCAGCTCTCCAATACATTTCAGTTCGAATGTTTATATTGTATGGAATGAAAAACAAATACAATAATACAATTATATACAAACAACCTTTATTTGTTATTATTTACATGTTTACAGTGTTTTGTTCTATCTGACAAATCTTTGCTTTTGGATCATTATTTCAGAGATGTACAGGCTTCATCTATTCAAGGAATCTTCTCCTCCAGCTATTTCACTGGTGATATATGTTTGTGTTCACTTTTCAGGTTTTGGTAAATATTGCTTCTTCTTGTTTTTACGGTCGAAACAGGAGAAATTTCAAGTTTGACATGATCAGTCATTTCAACCAAAAATGTTTATGATTAAATTATATTGTTCTGCCACGGTACAGCTCCAACAGCACTGTTGTAATGTTCACGTAAGTAATGAACTTTTTGAGAAAAGTGATTTTTGCCCAGAATGTAACATTAATATTTTTCGTCAAAAATTCCATCCATATTCCCATTCCTATGTTCATGGATTCCTATTTTATGTTTCAGGCATGCGCTGATCATCTGTCATGCCTTATATAAGGCGGTGTCCTGCCTGTTTTCTATCTCTCTCTTCAACTTGCTGGCAGGACATCACCCGACTACTGATGCAGTACAGTAAGGCATTAGCGGACTCGTTCCGCTCTTTAACCTCCTCTGTTTCTCCAAATTCTTTCACTGTTTCTGATGATAATGTCATCTATTATCAAAGACCCTTGGGCCATCAATTCATTGCCAATATCCACTCATATCTCGATTATCTTACTTTATTGGATGGCAGTAATTTGGCCATTTCCAATGGATCGATTTCTGCAGGGGAGGTTTATGCTGCGCTGCTGAAAGTAGACGAGAGGGTAATGACTTTGAACCTGAACTCCACACCCCATGCACCGATCTATTAACACAATGATGATATTGACACCAACATCTTACAAATTAATGCTCTGGCCCCAGAGATTCTGATCATAAACCTGGGGACAAACGATTTAGCTTTTTCCAATGTTTCTCCTTTTCAAGTAGCCACATCCCTAATACATATGGGATTGAAATTTCGTGAAGAAGTTGGAGTCCTTCAAGTAGTTTTTATCACTTGTTTGAACAGAAGCGATCTCCCATTCGATATATCATTCAAAGCAAATTGGTTCAACACCCTTCTAGAAATGATGACCATGGAACATATTGGATTGTCCGTCTACAAAATTTGTGGTTTTTCTTACGATAGCGACCATAGACCTTTACCTGTTAGTATTTTCTCCACAAATGGATGCTCACCAGGCCCAGAATGGTCTCACCAATACTTTGTTAAATACTGGTTTGAAATACGAGCATCCATTCTTTTGTCTATATCATCATTGTGCACAACTTTGAATAGAATGTCGACAGACACACGTTATAACCCAAGCCTCCTGTACAATCAATTAGGCTTCATTACTGATGACAATGACACCGACATCGATGATGACGATGACATGCTTGACTTAAACTCAGATATTCAGAACACACACTGCCTCCACACAAATAACGCTTCTTTTTCTATCGATCTGACCGAGGTTCCAACCGATGTTTTAGCCATCGCATTGGATACGTCTTATACAGACTGCGAAAACGATTCCATGCTGGCTATCATCAATGGTTACCCTTCCCCCACCAGGTCAGATGGGGCGTCTAGCGTGAACTTGGTCGATTGCAAGACTTGTATATTACCGAGCGCTCACGTTGACTCACCCTCCTCTGCAAACCAGCACGATAACCTATGTGAACTAGTTTTCGTCTCGGGTGCTGAAGGCGATTCAGATGGTCTCATCGCTTTTGACTACAACCAGGACCTATAAAGGTCTTTTTGGTTTTTAGTTTTAACTTTACCGGTCACGGTTTTTAATTTACTAACACATTGGTCTCAATGTGTCTTTTCTCAGACAGCAATGGTCTCATTGCAACACCGCATTCTTATTCTATCACCTATCAATATTTCATTGTAGATGGGACCAAAACGTATTTCACACACAACAACGTCAGCCTCTAGAAGACGTTGCTGTGACGTCGATGATGAAGACCAATCTGATCTTACGACCATAGACCAAAGTCAATCCACTTCGACACCGATTTTGTCATTAGCCCAATCAATGGGCAGTGATTCAGATTTATCACAAGTCAACCCAACTGATAATGCTTCTATCCAGAGCAAAGTTAGGAAAACCGCTATCTCACATAGCGTTTTCAAACAATCCTTACCAGCAAAATTGGCAAAACTATGTTGTCATGCCGCGCATGCAAGATCAGTTCAATCTAGATCAAAAAAGAACACCTATGATGATTTGAATAATAACAATGATGGATCTCTGAGAAATTTTCAGAAACCAGATGGTACACTCGGAGGTGTGGGGCAAAAAACGGGATCGAAAAGCACGGCTGTGCATCAGACGGACCCTCATTCTTCCCAGTCGCAATCGGTGATGGCGCCTGCTCAATCTATGAACGATTTGTTTGAGCAATCCGTGCGTCAATTCCAAACCCTGGGCGATACACTCATTTCAATGCAGAGGCACATGCAGAACATCAACTCTCAACATCTTCAAGGTAATATGCCTTTTCATTCTATTTCTCCACAACCAACACAACCCAACACAAACACACACAACCCAATCTACACACCCACTTTACCCACACAACCCCACAGCCAATCATACCAACCACCTTCTACATCTGCACCGCCATACCCTCTACAAAGCTACAACATGTATCATCAAAACCCCAATGCAAGGTCCAACCCTATGTTCAACCCTCCTATGCCAGACCCTGATCTCAGATTTGTGGTCTCTGCAGGTCTACTCTCAGGATACAATGTGGAACACAAAATCAAAACATTAATTTGGTCCAACCAGTACGTGGATCTGGCTGATCTCCTATCACAAGACAGTTCGTCAGACCACCAATATGTGGTCGACCCCAAATCTGGCACGTTTGTTCTTGCTAAGAAAAAAGTCAAGATCAGAAACATTCGTGACTGGGATCGTGCCTTTGGTATCTTTATGGCCATATACACACAGCTAGACGAGAACAAACCTCAATTATCAGATTTAATTACATACATGCAAGAAATAAAAGACATGGCAGACGAGCAGAGAGATTTCAAATCATACGATGAACGTTTCCTGAGGGAAAGGTTACATATGACTGTGCCTTTCCCCTGGAATACGTATAGGCCTGATCTGTACGCCAAGGCAGCCAGACACTCTAAATCTTTTTCCAATAACAATAACAATAACAAAGGATTCCAGGTCAATAACATGTACATCCCGAAAGGATTCTGTTTTGATTACCATGATCCATCAAAACGCTGTACCGCACAAAATTGTTCATACAAACATCAATGCCCATGTGGAAGAGGTTCTCATACTCTGTTTACCTGTCGTTCCAGGTCTTCAAATGGCAAGAATAACTCAAGCCAGAATTCCCACTCCGATACGACCTAGTAAGCTAAAGTTACTCTTGCTCGAATACCCTATTACAGATCAAGACTATCTCATTGACGGATTTAAATATGGTTTTCATATAGGTTTTCACGGACCCTCACCTTCCTGTCATTCCAACAATTCACCATCCATTCAATCTTTCAATTCCGAAGCGTCCATCCTCATAGATCAAGAAATAAATACTGGAAGATTCATTGGTCCATTTCTGACTCCACCATATAAAAATTTCCAGGTATCACCCCTAGCCATAGTCTCGAAATCGACGCCCGGTCAATTCAGCCTTATTCATAACCTTTCTGCACCATACGACCAACGCTCCGTCAACTATCACATCCCCGACTACAAAGCAACCACCACATATGCAAGTGTCCAAGATCTATGCACTCACCTTCTAAATATAGGCACATGTGCCTTTATGTGTAAGATAGATATTAAGTCTGCCTTTCGCATTGTACCCATTAACCCAGAAGACTATCACCTAATGGGAGCCTTTTTCAATGGTCAGTTTTTTATTAATGCTTGTTTAGCCATGGGAGGGAGATCTTCCTGTAGAATTTTTGAGAAATTATCATCATCTCTGGAATGGTACCTAAAAAACAAACGATTAATTCCCTATGTCGTACATTATATAGACGATTTCTGTCTGGCTAGCGCTTCCAAGCTATCATGTCAAAATGCACTGGATACTTTCAATGAAATGGCTAATTCTATAGGTTTACTGTTGTCTCCTGAAAAAAACGGTCTCACCAACCACCAAATTGGCCTTTTTAGGTGTGGAGATCGATTCACTTAACATGACAGCACAGCTTCCTACAGACAAACTACACAAGTACAAAACACAAATCATCAAAGCCCTTCAACACAAACATATCTCATTAAAAACCCTTAGGACACTAATTGGCCATCTTAATTGGGCAACCGCCCTCATTCCTGCAGGCCGCACCTTTCTCAGGGGTTTGATCGATGCGACCAAAAATAAGAAGATAGTTGACGAAATGATTCCCATTTCTGAATACATGCATGGAGATCTCGTAATGTGGCTCATGTTCCTAGATCAATACAACGGTTTCTCTATCATCGAACATGCTAGCCTAGCTTCGAAAAAGACATTTCATCTCCACTCTGACGCCTGCTCTGTTGGCGCTGGGGGTTACGCCGATAAGACATGGTTCCAATTCAAATATCCGAAACACTGGTCCGTATTGAATATTGCATATCTGGAATTATACCCTATATATGTATCCCTCTTCCTATACAAACACCTGATAAAGAATCATAAAATTTTATTCAATACGTACAACTACGTTATAATGTGTGCTCTTAATCACAAGTCATGTAAAGACATGGAACTCATGTCTTTATTAAGCCGCATTATGTATTTTTGCCTGGTGAACAATATTTCTTTTTCAGCTAAGCACGTCACTGCAACACAGAATGTCATTTGTGATCAAATTTCACGATTTTCCATTTTACAGATCATGTTGACTCAAGCCGGTTTGGCTGTTCATCCTATACCAACTCCTGCATGGTTGGACCCATCCAAAGTGATGCGACGCTGCCTCTATCCAATGGTGTTCGAAGCCTAATCCAGAACGGGTTATCCAAATCAACTTGGACGTCTTATGAAAAGACCTGGGAAGAATTCGGTGAGTTCCTTGCAAACACTAATCTCACTATTTCGACATATAGCATCTCACGTTATGCAGAGGACCTATTTGACAAAGGTTTACAGACTGGAACGATCAGTTCCAATCTGTCTGCCCTGTCATATTTCTTGAAATTACATAATTTCCCAGACTTTTCCGATCACTTCATCATAAAGAAAATGATGATTGGAATCCGCAAGTGTCCACCTTGTTTGGAAAAGCGAATTCCTATTGATGCCATAATGCTGAAACAGATCTTTAAATTTTTGGATATAACCACTCCTACCCCATACAACAACGCTCTTTTTCGAGCTGTTTTCTCCTTAGCATATCATGGGTGCCTCCGAGTCTTGGAATATGCTAAAACATCGAAATCAAGTCATCAGATCAAGTTAGATGATATCACTCCAATTTTCAAATATAACATGGTCTCACATTACCTAATCACTTTGAAAACCTATAAATTCTCCACAAGCCCTGCTTTCTTCAAGCTACACAGATCACCTGATCGTCTTATTTGTCCGGTCACCACCCTACAAGAATACATTCTCTTGAGAGGATGGGACCAAGGACCATTATTCATTTACAAAGAAAAAACACTTGAAAGCAGCCAAGTCAACAAACAATTAGAAGAGGTCTCCCACCTGATGGGTCTCCTGAACAATACACTGAGCAGTCACGGCTTTCGAATTGGCCGGTGTACAGATTGGGTCAGGCAAGGATTCACAGAAACTCAAATACAAGAAATAGGAAGGTGGAAGAGCATCGCATACCGTCGCTATATTCGGCCTCAGAGAGTGGACTGGTGACAAACGAGTTGTAAACTCTCTTGTGGACCAATTGGATTCTGAAGCGATATCTCACAAAATTTCTATATTTTTCAAATTTTCAAATTTTTGGTCTTCTGTGACTCTTCAGACTCGGTCTCAAGTCATAAATTTTTCTTATCTGGTCTCAGATTTTTGTTTCTTGTTTTTCTAATGATTTTTCTGACACTCTCGAATATCACCTCGGCTTGTCCTGATACTTCGAAATTGTTGGAATTTAAGCCAGGCTTGGCAACAAGGCTTCTCCTCTACATGCATCAAATTCGACACTTCGCAAGATCAACTCTCACGCGACGGTGGACATCGAATACAACTCACATCCGAGCAGAAGCCAGACATGTTTTCTTTTAATAAAAAATATTTTATCACCATACATATCTTGTGTTTTTTGACTTGTGCAATGAAAGGCAAAAATTACGCTGATGTTTGGCTGTTTGTGATGCTCGTGTACGTCCATCCACCATATTTATTCGAGTTAGATCAACTCCTTGCCTCCACGCTCCAGGAATGATATTCATATCATCATCTTCATTATCTTGTAATCTATTCTGTACCAATGGATAACGTATCCTCATCATGGTATGAAGACATATACATGCTAATACAATTTTCTGAACATTATCTGGTCTTTGATGAAAGGTCTGGAGAGGACAGCCAAATCTACATGCTAATATTCCAAAGGCGTTTTCAATGACACATCTAGCCCTAGATTGTAGATAATTAAAAATTTGTTCTTTAATACTCAGATATTGATTTGGAAATGGCTTCATTAGATATGTTCGTAGTGCAAAAGCATCATCACCAATTATAACATAAGGCATATCACGATCATCATTTGGTAATGGTTCTGATGGAGGCAGTCCAATTAATCCATTTTCAATAACCTCTTTTCAATCACTTTGATTCCATATCTTGCAGTCCGAGGCTGATCCATTTGATCCCAGATCTATCCATATAAATTTATAGTTGACATCGACGGGGGCTAGTAGAACTATAGAGTGAAACCCTTTATAGTTATAATAAAGAGAACCACTGTTCAGAGGGCATCTAATAGCGATGTGTTTTCCGTCCAAGGCACCAAGTACATGTTCAAAATTCCATCGATCTTTGAATTCTGCTGATATAGCCTTCAATCCATTCGAATCTACAGGTGTGTCTATAACCCTATTGGCATATTCAGATATAATAGCGTCACAGACCTCAGGAATTAGGAGACTGATTGTATTGTTCACTACACAAAACCCATAACTGAGAGATTTGAAGCTATCACCTGTTGCCATGTAGCGCAGGGTAATCGCAACACGTACACCGGGATCCAAAGGAGCCCAACAGAAATTGGGGTTTCTCAACAAATGTGGTGATAACTGGTCCAGTAGTTCCCAAGACATGAATGCTTCAATTCTAAGAAAGCTCGTGAAGGAAGCAACGCTCATACAATCCGAATCAAGGACGTCTCAACAACCAAGATCGAACCCATATCGAAGGATGATGTCTGGGATGTTGATGCTGTCGAAGATACTGCAAAAGTGCAACTCAACTCGATTCAATAATAGGAGATGAAGGAGTAACAGGAGCAACTTTCGAGGACAGCCAGATAACGACATTCTTGAAAAGTCCAAAGTAAACAGACGAGTATTCACTTTTTCAGTCTTGAACAAGAAACTATGGAGAAGTAATACCAAGGAGACATTGAGATTCAACTTATATAGGTGATGATGACCTGCAACCAGTGTGAAACCAGATAGGAACCAGAGTATTCTGGTAAGAACCAGAGACTACCTGCATATAACCTACTGGTAACCAGATAATGTCCGTGACCAACCAGTGAGAAACAGATCAAAGCAGGTTGTATTTAAATGGAATATGCATGAAACCAGTGGACAACAAGAATATTCTTATTAAAACCAGTGTGCAACCAGTGGAAAACCAGAGTATTCTTATGAGAAACCTACTAGGAACCAGACAGATTCCTGTGATTTCCTACTGGAAACCTAATTTTGGACATTTGGGTCTGGTCTTGTCCTGTTTCAGATAAATGGGAGGAGTCCGGATAAAACCGTTAGATACGGCTTGCTGAACGGGAAAATGTGAGAGGGGCTTTAGAGTGAACATGAGGGCTACTTGAGATATGTCATTGATATAGGTAAGAAGGGGTAGAGGCCCGAGTAGATCATCCCCGAACCACCGTACTGCAGAAGCACAGACATTACATTTGGTAAGTTTTTGTAAAATAAGGGTATGATTGATTGTGTCAGAGGTCATCTCTAGGTCCAGGAAGACAACTCCAATGATTTCGCCATTGTTGAAACCTTTGAATATTATATCTACCAGACGAAGGACGCACATCATTGTGAGGCGAATCTTCCAGAACCAAAATGGGTGTCTAACAAGGGTTCGTGATCATTTAGAATTTTATAAACCTGTCAACAGAGGACTTTTTTTTTTCAAATATTTTGCTGATGATAGGTAATATTGATATGAGGGTGGTAGTTAGATGTCATGGTTCTGTCACCTTCTTTGAGAAGTTGTGTGACTACATCTTTTATTCACTCAGTCGAGACTATTAAAAATATGAACTTGAGTTTGTAATATGGTACAGTAGGACACTGGTGGTGGCATGAATCATTATCTAGATAGATATTGGGTCCATCTCATCAATTATCTCTTTCCTGATTCTATATGGCAGCAAATTGTAGAATGTCACGTCTATTTCCATATTTTCGGGACATTGCCTATTTTCTGTGCAACGTATGAGGAAATAATCTTATGTGGCAGAGTCAATAGAAACAATTCGTTGATTTGCATAGAACCCCGAAAACGTAATGATGGAAAGATCAATTGTCGGTTGATTGATGTCATCCAGAGTGAGGCTGGTATAGGAACTGATGTTTGTTTAGTTCTGCTCTCCAAAGAAAATCATAATACCATTAGTGTTTGGGTTACTTTTGCATTTAGTACTGATATCAATTCCACAGCTCATGTGATCCATAACTGCATGAGAGACACATTTTGTTGATTAACCAGTGTCACTCTCTCATAGTGCTCTAGTTATTCCATTGCCATTCATAGGTCAGCTTCTCACATTTGAGTCACTAAGATAGATGGGCCAGACACTTAGAAAATTACATCATCACCGTTATTTCAGGGGAAATAACCAAGGGTGGGGATGGGCAAGACACAGGGCCACTTAAGAGGCTGGGTAGGATATCGAGGGAAGCACGATCATATGACTAGAAGGCAAAATTTTGAGATGGTAAACCTTCTTATCAAGTCAATCTGATTTTACCTAATTCAAGATTCCCACCATATGTATGGACAGACAGTTTGTGAACACACAGCCATCGAAGACAACAAGATCAAAGATCGAAGAGACTAGAATGAGACTAATAATGCTTTGTAAGAGATTGACTTGCCTCCACATGTTAGATCGACATGGAACAGCAGGTGAATGCCAGCTGGTAACCTGGGTCTTTGGTCTTGATGATCTACCATTGAGACTCGCCGGGGGGGGGGGGGGGGGGGGGGGGGG
>JAUOBU010204382.1:0-12421 GCA_032360585.1 Nereis procera | reverse complement strand
CTGTGACTGGCGGTGTCGGTTATAGACAGGTTCGACTGTACCAACATGATACTTCAAATTATCCATTTCCTCTACAATCGAGAATTTTGATGGTGTTAAAAAAATTTGGAGCCCAATGATTATGTCTCCCTTCAAAACAGCTTGTTTTTAATGTCATAATCAATCATTGGATATTTTCTCTAGCAGTAGCTTACCATAGCGGAGCTCTCTAGGCCGTCAGGCCTCTAGTATACTTCCTTTTCACCTATCTTGTGATAAGGTCACTTGTTAGTTCGATCACGAGAAAAAAATTCATGAAACCTAGTAAATTTAAACTAATTCACATGTTTATACAAACCTGCCACCTCGTTACATCTTAGCATATGCGCCCTGATCGAACGATTCTTTTGAAGCCGACAGGCCCTGCCCCATCATGTAGCGCGACCAGGGTCACCTCAGGTACTACTTGTGCATGCACAATAACTAATACGATGAGTTACCATGACAGCTGGGATGGCTTGGAGGGTCTTCAGCATAACAAGGTGGCAGGTTTGTATAAGCATGTCAATTACTTTCAATTTACTAGGTTTATTCAAACCTGCCACATCGTTACATTTTAGTATACGCATGTATCAATACGGAAGGAGGGCATGGTGACCTTGGCTTTAATGACAACATCAGAGACCATGCAAACCAAGACTGTTCCACCTGGGACACAAGTGTCCCACTTAAACACCCAACCTAAATACAGTTGAGGTGGCCTGACTGCTTTAGGAACGGTCCACCAACCAGACATATAGCCATAGTCTGGTAGGTGGTTACACTACCTCCTGGATCACAACTAGCAGACCCAGGCAGAAAAAGTTGATAGCTTGCTAACCCACCCCACACAAGTAAAATCTGATCAAGGTCTTGTCTGATCATCAGCTGCTGCTTGCACAATCTTGCCAATTTTGAACACAAGCAGTTGAACATTCTCTACAAGGATGCAAAGGCTCTGACTTCATGCACCAAGGCCTGGAGCACTTGCTTAAATTGCAAGGTTACATAGGCCTTGTGTGCTACATCCTGACTCCCGTGGAATACTTCCTTAGCTCTTCCAAAGACTGAGTGCCGCATCTCAAAATCATATCTGGACCACAAGCCTCCAGGGCTTCCCTGTGGAAACTGAGAATGGTCTTACCCCTGCATTTAGGCAGAAGTGTACCATATTCTGCAATAAGGTGAGCCCCAACTCACCCATGCAAGATCGCAACCCCGGGGAGTGGGGTTGAAAGCAGACAACTGGTTGGTAGTGCCCTGGTCATACTAAGCCCATGTGCCTACAACCACTCCTGGTTTCCCAAGATAGTCACTCCTATCCCGGGGGCCAACTTACAGAAGTGAGTACTGAGATGCTCAGGTGAGAAATAACTCACCCCCATGCAAATATCAAGATAGTCTGGTATAGCACCAACCCTTCCACATTGAGAAGGTCCATGCCTCCTTCCTCAAGGGAAGGGGTGGTTTAGCGATGACATCCCATAATGCCAATCTCATGAGATTGTCCTCAGTGGAATGGTTGGGTCTGCTGAAGGCATCAACTCATGAGAAACCCCTGGGATGTCCAGGATCAGCCATGAGAGAGTCTCCACTCACCTAAGTGAGTCCCAATTCAGCGCCCCAGAGCAAATACCTCTCACTACTGAGTGAATGTAACGGGAATACCTGTGGAACCAACATCCTGCCTCTGAGAGAACAAGCAAGGCCAAGGCCTGCATATTTGTACTAGAGAGGCTTTGTTCAGGATAAAACCCACAAAGTCTCAACTCACAAGGATAAGACCAGACTCACCCATGCAAGTCCTCCATCCACAAGAGCCCCAACTCACTGACAGAGTCTGCAGTGAGGTGTGTGACACCCTGCAATAAAAGTGAGCATTGGTTCATTCAGGAAAGAAGGAGATAAGAAGCAAGGCATGGGGTAGGGTACTCAGCCTCCAAGTGAGTACCACCTCTGCCAGAGTCGAGCTCAGTCAGTAGGCCAGAACTGGAGATGACTGAGGACCAGCTCAAGGCCAGTGACCATGACTGCAGCACCCTTAGGAATGGTCTCATGCCACTCACTAGATTCTTCAGCACCTCCTTTAACCAAGGCTCTGAGTACTGACCCACGTGTAGGCATACTCTGTGCCTGTTTCACTCAGTGCTCTCGCAAGAAAGAACTCCCAGAGTGAATCGCCACTCAATGGTGGATACCAGCCTGCAGAGAAAAACAGAGGACTGGCAAGCTCTAGACCTAGACTTGGCTGTATGGAGCATTTGCTGGTGCTGATACCATGCACTGGGATATCACACTGAAGGGGAGTCCCAGCCCCGGAAGTGGGACATCAACTCCTCCCTGAGGTACCTCCTACAGAAGTGCCCGGTGAGTCTTACCTCCCTGCTCAGGCAAGTGACACCCTCCCAAGCATGCAGCCTTCTCTGCTCTGGTCACTCCTACTGCATAAACGGGTGCTAGCTTTCCAAGGAAAGCCAGTCAGATGTCATCACCCCTCTACAGTGTGTGATCAGCTCTCCAAGGTGTGTCAGCACCCCTCTAGAGCCAGACCACTACTCTGCTTGTGTTAGTAACCCGGGATGAGCAGTCTCTATCTCATCCAAAGCTGATTGAGTCTCGGTAGGTGAGACATCACCCAAGCATGCTCCCTCTCCCAACAGGGGATTGGTGGATGAGACCTTGGGCTCCAATATGCAAACCCAGGTTAGAGCATGGCAAACAGCCGGTACCCAGTGATTGGGCAAAGCCCAGCAACCAGCTGGCGCTCAGTGACCGGTCAGAGCATGGCAACCAGCCAGCGGCGACAGGTACACAGCTGGTGCCCAGTCAGGGCACAGCAACAGCTGTTCACTGCAGCCAATGTTGAAGCAGCCTGCAGCAATAGGTTGCCTGGTGGGAGCAACAGCCGGTGCCTGAATAGTGGTCAGTGTACGCTGACGGTGCCCAGACACAGCTGGTATCCAGTCAGGGCACTGCAACAGCTGTTCAGCATTAAGCCAGCCTGCAGCCAAAAAGATGGCTGATGAGGGCAGAGGCCTGATGAGAGAACCTCAGCACACCCAGACCAAGCATGGTCAGTTGCTGGTGAGAGCACTGCAAACAATCAATGCCCATGAGGGCATGGTAATGGCCAGCTAGTGCCCGTGAAAGTATGGTCACAGTCAGCTAGTGCTTGTGAGTGCATGGTAACCTTTGTCTTGAATTTGGACTGAAACAGTACGTTGAAGCTAGCACTCGTGTCACAGATTCAACCTCAACCTGTATTGATCTTATCATGTGTAACAGAGCAGAGATTTGCAATTCTGTATGGGTATGTCCTGTCGGAATAAGTGATCATAAAGCTGTAGTATTGGTAAGAAAGTTGATAAAGCTCAGATGTAAGGCAAGGACAGTGTGGGCTCGTACTTTCAGAAACTTCAAAGAAGATGATTTCTTAAAGGATCTTGAAAAAGAATTTTTTTTAGATGTTTTGGCCTGTTTGGAAGTTGAAATTGCATGGAACCTGTTTTTATGTAAATTTGTACCCATTCTAGATAAGCATGCACCGTTCAAAAAAATGAAATTTCGAGAAAATCCACACTCTCCATGGATCAGTGCTGAGTATATTTCTGCTATACACGATAGGGAGTATTATCGCAGAATGGCAAATAGGAATAATACCAGAGAAAATGTTGAACAAGCCAGGATTCACAGAAACAGGGCAAATATTCTGAGAAAAAGGTTGAAGCAACAATATATCTGCCAAACCCTTTTAGACCATAAAGATGATCCATCTAAATTATGGAAATTCTTGAAAAAACTATTACCCATTAAAGGAGATGGCCATGTGTCCAATGTTAATATCAATGGTAAAACCGATCTTTCTGAAGCTGCAAATGAGTTAAACTACAAATTCGTGAACACTGGTCCTGAACTTGCTGCCAAAATATCTGCACCACAGAACTTTGAAACTATCCAAATTGCAAAACCAAATGAAATTTTTGAATTTACAATTCTTGATTCGAATTTGGTAATGAAAGAACTCAAGAAGATGTCTATTCAAAAGGCTACAGGAATAGACGGGATAAATGCAAGAATCCTGAAACTTTCTGCTAGCAAAATATCCATCCCACTGGCACACATTTTCAACCTTAGTCTTGGTACTTCTGTTGTCCCAAGCGACATGAAAAAAGCGAGAGTTACTGCCTTATATAAATCTGGAAATAAGAGTGACCCGGGGAATTATAGACCCATATCCATTCTACCTGTAACTAGTAAAATTATTGAAAGAGCAGTCCATACCCAAGTAATGAAATTTGTTACAAAACACAATATATTATCTGAGCATCAATCTGGCTTTAGAAAACTCCATTCGACTACTACCTGTCTGGCCAAGTTTATAGATAAAGTATGCTTGAACTTAGAAATTGGGAAAATTACAGGAATTGTCTATTTAGATTTTAGCAAAGCATTCGATACCATTGATCATAATATATTATTGAGAAAGCTGGAAACCTATGGCTTTGGATATAGTGCTATAAACTGGTTCAAAAATTATCTAACTGGCAGAACCCAGCTCACAGTATTGAATGGTGTGAAATCAGACAGCTTAGACATCTCCTGTGGTGTCCCTCAAGGGTCCATCCTGGGGCCACTCTTATTTATTTTGTACATTAATGACATGTCAATATATCTTAAGAATAGTACTGTTTCCCTCTATGCTGACGATACGGCCCTTATTTGTGAGGCAGATACTGTGCAAGAATTGGAGTATCTTTTACAGGAAGATCTTTATATTATCGATGATTGGCTAGCTTTAAACAAACTCTCCTTAAATGTTGGTAAGACGAAAAGTATGGTGATAACCACAAATATGAGAAATCTGATCAATGCTGATCTAATGCTACATATGAATGGCCAAGACATAGAATCAGTTCTAGAATTTAAATATCTTGGATGTATCCTTGATGTAAATCTGAATTTCTCAAAGCACATGCTATGATATCATGGGGCGGATCTGGCCAGGTTCTGAGTGAAAGTCACTTGCCAAATCACCAATTAGGAATTCACATGAAAATCTCTATTTAGCCATAGCAATAATATTCAACAGGCTCATCATAACTACTGATTAAGAGATGTGAAAATAGACTATTGCTGGAGAACTTACCTGTCAGATAATATTGAAATTAATGAAGTGACAGGGTTAGGTGTGTGCTCGTCATGAATTAGCTTTTAATCGAGAACAGCTTATATGCTAATACTGGCTGGCTGTCCAATCAACTGAATTGTGAATGAATGAAAAACACCTTGGATGAAAATAAATTGTGATCATGAGAGGGTTTTTACAGAAAAACATGCACCTGTGGAAGATATGCAGAACAAATTAAAACTTCAGTGTTTAGAGGATAGGGGAAGTCTCCCTGTTGCCCTTGGCATTAGCTGTGAATTGATGAAATAGCTACAAGGATGAGAATTGATGAAATTAGGGTTACCTAATGATGCTTCTGTTTGCAGGTTGAGGTAGATACCCCTATAGTCTGTCCAAGCTACTATACTCAATGTTGCTTTCGTTATATTTGTTGTATTTTCATTATTTTTGTTATATTTGTATTGACCAGTTGCTTCTGTATTTTGTACTCTATATTGGGAGGTATGGAATAGGACATGAAGGTCTCGATTCTGCCAAATTCATTTACACGAACCTACATAGTCTTGGTCCAATTTACCTACAGGCACTACTAGAACATGTAAATATAGTGCATGGAGTAAATACTAGAATGGCTACTAAGGATGTACCTTGATGTCTGACCAAAGCAGGGGACATGGTGTTAGTGATTAGAACATCAGTTTAATGGAATGAATTGTTGTATTTTTACTGACCAGTAACTTTTTAGGGCCCCGCATGAAATCCGGGAGCCCTATAGTAATTTATTTTGTACTGTACAGTGGGAGATATGAAATGCAGCCACTACCCTGAAGTATGGGGAAGATTTTTTATTTATACATGTTTGCTACAGATTATAAAGATATTGAAAGCCCTGGTGCTAGCTATTCCTCTAGTCTAAATGAGTGAATACACTCTCTCACCTCATTTGCTTACTTATTTATTTACTAAACACTTTTACTAACCCATTCGACTCGAGAAGTATTGAAGAATGAAGGAATACCATATGAAATGTTTAATGATAATAATTATGTGTTGGAGCAAAATTGCGCAGTTCTATCTCCATACGTATAACCACAGATTCGATTTATAGGTATTGGTATGTAACACGCCAAAGGGGTTTCCTGTACTTACTAAATCGCCTTTTTGGTTGCCACCCAACGTGTGGTTGATAAATTGGATTTTTCACTCTCTACACTCAAACGACTCACTTGTGTATCACCAACAGGCTCTGCAATATAGGTAGGCACAGTGCTCTAGTCTGGATGAAGACTTGGACTCATCATCCCCGTCGTCATCGCCAGAGGGATGAGCAAACAATGAAATATAAGAACGTACATGGAATGCCTATCTCACTCTGACATAATTCGTCAGCGTAGAGGTGAAGTGGTGGTGGTTGTGGTGGTGGTGGTGGTGGTGGTGGTGGTGGTGGTGGTTATGTCTGTGGCTGTGATTGTGGTTGTGCTTATGGTGGTGGTGGTGGTGGTGGTGGTGGTGGTGGTGGTGGTGGTGGTGGTGGTGGTGGTGGTGGTGGTGGTGATGGCGGTGGTGTGAGTGATGGTGGGGGTTCCGGCGGTGATGACGATGACGATGACGATAAAGATGACGATGACAATGACGATGACAATGACGCCATTTCCATTTACTATGAATGTTTTGTTTTCATATGTGACCTAAATGGTTTCAACTGTATTCAATAGTTACCTGCATTCTACCTGAATCATACACCAATTCAATGTCCTTACTGCAACTGCTGGAGAAGGTTCTTTGCATCAGGCGACCACTAGGTATCCTGTTAGAAAGTGGAACAGGAAAAGCAGGTTTTTACCTAATTTTCTCTCAGGTGGCATTTTTCTGAGACAGGGCCATATGATGGCAGTTAAAAGAACGGTGGCCGAGTGAAGGGTATGAGATGCAAAAAAAAACAATTGATGTGGTTGTGATGAAGGGTGTGACTGTGAATATTACAGCAGGCATCGCATTTGTCAACAAATATGAAGGCAGACTCAAGTTGTAGATTATTTTTAATCCAGAAGACAGATGAAACATAGATTCAGTGGTCAATTTTATCGATATAGGGATGTGAGGGTAACTTCCTGATGATGCGACTATTTGTGCTGAATTTGCAACTATCAGGATTGGTAGATTCGCTCGTAGTCATAATGAGCTGTGTCCATGATACAGGCAGTAAAGATATTGACCATATGCAGGCCAACTCGAATAATTGAGCTGTGAAAAATCTAAAACACCAGCTACTGGGTGAGGCCAGTATTAGTCAAGAATTAGCATGGAATCAGTATGGAGAAACACACAATGGTAGAATGGGAGAATGGGAGTTTTTCAATAGAGAGTCACAAAATCTGTGGGCAGTTCTGATGGTTTCTGAAGGCTATCATGTGAAATAAAACATGAAATATCTCATGGGAGACCACAACATCTGGGTGTTTATTATGCCAATATGAGCATAATAATGTTCTGTAGAAAACAACGATATTCGAGGGTGATCTGAAACCATGTGAAACAGAAATGAAGCCAAAAATTATGTCGAAATATCTGGGGTTGATATGAAAGAATTTGATGCACAGAGAATGTATGAAATCTCCTCAGAGAAATAAACGATGTCCATAGGCATATTTGGAAATGCAAAAATATTCAAAAATAATAAGAAATGCGCCAAAAATAGCCCTACAAATGCCACTTTCTGCAAGTTTCTTTAGCTGCGATATCTGTAATCGGCAACGGTTCTGTGTTATTCAGGTTCCTTTTTGATAGTAGAAGTGATAGAGTGATAGCTACTAGATCCACATACTATCCATGTGCTGATGTAATAGTAACTTCTATTAGGAAGAAGAAGATCGATTCAGATAGTTATATTAGATGTTACCCTGCTGTGTTCAGAAAGAATAGGTAATGGCATCGTTAAGTGAGTAGGTGAGTGGATGGGTGTGTTTAAGTTGGGTGGTTGACCGTTGGGTTAATTGGTAGTTAGGTCGTTGGTGGGATCATCAGTAGGCAGGTGGTTGATAGGTTCGTGATGAGTGGGATTACTGGTGGGTAGGTGGTTGATGGATGAATTCATGGGTGGGTAGGTGGTTGAGTGGTGGGTCATGGGTGGGAAGGTGGTTGGTAGGTTGGTGATGAGTTGGATCATTGGTGAATAGGTGGTTGATGGATGAGTTAATGGGTGGGTAGGTGGTAGGGCGGGTTGGTGATGAGTGGGTTCATGGGTGAGTAGGAGGTTGGAGGTTGGTTCATGGGTGTGTAGGTGGTTGTTAGGTTGGTGATGAGTGGAGTCATTGGTGAGTGGGAGGTTGGGGGTGGGTTCAAGGGTGTGTAGGTGGTTGGTGGGTAGATTAGATAGTCTGGATGCCCACAGAAGAATATGCGCATATTTACCATTCATTCCTCTTCATAACTCTTCAGCTCTTCACAGCTTGACGGAGGCATTAGCCTAAATGTGTGTGTTTCTGCCAGTTGAAGGCAAAGCATCTGACAATGACTTGTTTTTATTATTTTCATGTTCTGCCTGTCAAGTGGTACTAGGTAGGGGGATATGTGGATAGGTGTGGGTATATGAGGAAAGGTCGGGATATTAGGATAGGTCTGGGAATAGTAGGATAGGTGTAGGGATATGAGGTTAGGTATGGGATATGATGGCAGGTGTAGGGATATGAGGATAGGTGTGGGGATGTGAGGTTAAGTGTGGGGATATGAGAATGAGTGTGGGGATATGAGAATAAGTGTGGGGATATAATGATAACTGTGGGGATATGAGAATAGGTTAAGGGATATGTGGATAGGCGTTAGGATATGAGGATAGGTGTGGGGATCTGAGGATAGGTGTGGGGGATATGAAAATTGGTATGGGGATATGAGGGTAGGCGTGAGGGTATGATAATAGGTGTGGGTATATTAGGATAGGTGTGGGGATATGATGATAGGTGTGGCGATATGTGAGTAGGTGTGAGGATATGATAATCGGTGTAGGTATATTAGAGTAGGTGTGGGGATATGATGATAGATGTGGGATATGAGGATAGGTGTGGGGATATGAGGATAGGTGTGGGGATATGAGGGTAGGTGTGGGGATATGAGAATAAGTGTGGGGATATGAGAATACGTGTGGGGATATGATGATAGATTTGGGGATATGAGAGTAGGTGTGAGGATATTAAGATAGGTGTGAGGATGATCATTTCATTTCTGCTCATGTATTTCGTGCACTGACCGCGACTCTAACCAGTCGCCAGGTTCCAGTGAATCAGACTTGAACAGATACATTCATCAATAAATGAAATGCTGACTGAATGTATAAGAAAAGTTATACAATCGAGTGTTAGTCCATGTACTCTAGGACCCCAGTAAAGTGTAAGTAGCCGCGAGGAGTGGCCCAGATGTTTATATTGGCAAGCTTATCTGAATTATCATGAATTGAGGTCCGCAGGTGTTTTAAAGCACTATTTGTATCAGGTGTTTTATTTTTAATTTTTTAATTACTCTGGTCACAATATATCCTGGGACATTTCCATGCGGAACCAGTATATATTTTACATCACATATTCCATAATCACCATTACCAAGAGGAGAGTGGGTAGTGTCGAGGGATGATCAGTATGGAATCAGCTATGTCTACTGTTCATCATTTCCCATCTACATCATATTCGCATCCATTACACCTGCTAGCAACGGCTGTGGCAGCTCGTGGTAAATGACACCACATGTTGTGTTTTTCAAGGTGGTTGGCCACGGGCAGCGAGTCGGAACGTACACTGATGCCGGCACGGGATGCTGGCATGGGATGCTGCTGAGATGCGGCGTCCCTGGACACACGGCCAGCTATAGTCTGTCCATGGAAAGAAAACCTCGCTCCCCATTGAGAAGCAATGGAAGAGCGAGGTTTCCTTTCAGTGAACAGACTATAACAGTAGCATGGACGAGAGCTGCAGAGATGCTCTCCCCCACGCCATCTGTATCGACAATTCTCTCGACTTCTTTGGCACTGCTCCTCCAACACCGGTCACAAACGACTCTCTTGGTGATTTCGTTTCAGGCTATATCATGGAGCTTATACATTGTAATACAAATCTTAAAGTCCAATCACTAATCCAGCAGGACCCGCGACATATCAACTCCTTCTGATCCCTACCAACTGCAGTCATCATATCTACCACATCGATAACATGGTTACATTTGGTACAGATGTGATTCCAGTGGCATTCTGAAGATCATGCGTACAGTATACCCACAATTAGATGGTGGCTGGAGTTCCTCTATGGCGACATCATAGAGGAACTCCAGCCACCATCCAATATGGCATTCAAAGTTGACTCTTCAGTCGACCTGGCCATGAATGGAGCTAATATAAAGATCATTTTCAGGACGAACGATTTCGTCATTTTCACGGCGTCATGCGTCTGGGCTAATGTACTGAGCGTGTGAATGGACGGTGGTGAGCCGGGCTCACGGGGGAAGGGGGTTGTGATGGCCGTTTGGCGTGTGCGCTGCTCATAAAGCACCCATCTCACGTGCCCAGATCCCCTGCCTTCTGTGGGCTTGCCCCCCGCTTGTCCACTCATCTACAACACCCATGCTCAGTAATGGGCCTTTTCCTCCCTGGAGGTTCTCTCACACACGCAATCCGGGCTGCTCTCCCGCTTCTTGACCATCCTCAACAAATGATGGCATGATAGCAAATGCTTAGACGCACACAATTATCCTGACCACAAACTATAGCTCGACCTCAGGCAGTGCTTGAATACACATATCATTACAGATAACATTCTGAGTAAGGTGTTGCACAAGCCCACTAGGCTTATTAGCTGCTGATATACTAGTGGTATCACACACGGTCAGACTTGGCATGGCACACATTGTTCATACGTTTTATATAGATGTCACGGTCTAAGTGGTGTGGTGCTGTCCCGACTGTTCGGTGATGTTGTCTATCACATATATGGTTTACGAGACATAATAGTCATTGCGAATTATCTACACCTAGAAACAAGCTGATAGCATCGAGAAACACAATGTCTATGAGAAGGATTCATGTCAGGATATGAATTCACGACGCTGCATTTCGAATTTTCGAAGCTACATCATGAGAGATCTCATTCGTCTCAAAAAAGGATCGATACCTTTGTTTTTGCTACAATGATATATACAATCAGAAGAGTTTACTTCAAGGTCGTAAGCAGTATCCAACGACCAAGTAGATGACTGCGTCTGGTGTTCAACGCGTCAAATAATGCACACACTTCTTATGGAGGTCGTGTGGCACAAAACAAGCGCTCTTTGTAGTTCGCCGACTCTCAAACGAATGAGAGAAGATAGACATCTTGAATGGCCAATGGGCGATAATTAGTAGCGATAACAACCGACAATTATCACCTGGATAGGAGTATCAGCACATGCAGAAGCACTCACCTTCAAACAGACGTCGGGTTACACTCTCTGTGAAGCCTGATTGTGTGAAGTGAGAGTGGTATTATTCTACCACCTTACTCTAGACCTCAGAGAGTTTTAGTTACATACGTGTGAAGCGCATGAAAGGAACCTCACTAAGTATTTGTATCTCACTAAGTGCCTTTCAATCACTCGAGTTTGGCAACAATTGTTATGACGATGACACTCGGACAAGGTTTGGAATCTTTGGTCTGAACAAACCAGAGTGCATCTCCATTCTTATCCTTGCATGCTGAACCGAAGGAGCGCTCGTGCATTCTGTATTTTTTTTAGTATTCGTGAATACCAAAATGCAATCATATCTTACATCATATGCACATGATGATTCACACGCCACTAATCAAAAAATAGAAAGCACCCAAGCATTGGAAATAAACAGCGATATATCTCACGATAACCTGAGTGAAACAGAATCTGTATGCCATTCCTAATAGCAGGGTATCACGATTCCAATGACAAAGCACATTTTCTTGCCAATATTAGGCATGGAGAGTCTATTTTGTGTGTAGCCTATCTCATCGACATTGATATCTGAGCAAGGCAGAGTTGGGAAGCAAGTAGTCACTACTCACTAGATTGTGGCCTGGATTCTCTCGATAGTTGTGGCAGACTGAGACCAGACTAAGAGCCTTCCATGTGTCAATAAGTCGAATTGACCATGAGTATTGTATCAGGCCCTACTTTCCAGCCCTTAAGTGTCCGATTGAATGAGATAAAATACAAGCACCAAAAAGGATGCTATCCCCTACGTGGGCGTCTTTTGATATCTGCAAGCTAACTAATGCCCGGGGTGAATTG
>JAUOBU010204381.1:0-28732 GCA_032360585.1 Nereis procera | reverse complement strand
GAAACCTCGCAGAAACTAGCAATAATATTGCTTAAGAAGTTAAACACTAGATGCCTATTTAAAGTGGTTCGCCACAATAATGCATAAAATTGCATAGAAAGTAGAAAGTATTTCAATTAAGAAGTTAATTTTAAGTCTATTTAAAGTGATTCACCACAATATCCTATTAAATAGTCTATTACTAAAAATTGCGAAGGACTTTAAGTTTATATTTTCAGTTTTTTTTATTCTTTTGTTTAAATCTATATAATATTTGCTTTTTAAAGGGACGAATGCTTTATATATTTGTATGTATTAATTTCTAGTGGGTTTAATGTAATGCCAGTATCTTTTCTTTACCAAGTATCTTTTTTGTTTCTTATTGGTTCATTTTTTGTATTGTGTTTATTATTTCTTATTAGGAAACTTCGCAAGGAGTTATTTAATATTAGGTATTTGGATATTTCATACTCTACCGTTTATATAGATAGTGATAATTTGGCTTCGGGTTCGGCTAACAATTATTTGTCTGATGATAGGGATAAGATGCAAGATATTATATCTGATATAGAGAGTCCCACTACAAGTGGAGAGGGTGATATTTTCTTAAAGGACTGGTGGTCTAGGTTTAAGAATATGATAGAGGATAGTTCTTATAAGGCATTACTTTTTAGCTTTAGTTTGGATGAGTTTGTTTTGGTTAGCTATACTTCTTTTACAGTTGATGTATTGGGGGAAGTGGATAAGAAGTTGGGTGATAGTGACAATCTTCTCCGCTATCTTATTTTGCAGAAGAAGTCTCTTTATTTTAAGGGTAATATTGATAGTACATCGTCTTTCTCCGTATTATTTTCTGCTGGTGATGTAGGCAAATATAATCATCTCTATATACTGCCGATTTTTGATAATGGTAATTTTCTTGGTAGTCTTTTGTTAATGGGTATGGAAAATGATTTGTCTTTTGCGTCTTCGATAGCGGGTTCATTTTCTTAGGTATATATCCCATAGTATTGTAAGAAAACCTTTGTGGAAGAAGCAGATTGGCTTCTTAAGGGAAAAAAATACCTTCAGCAAGAAGGATAAGGCAGAAAACCTCATAGAAAATGACAAATAGTATCCTTCGTGTAAACAAACTTCTTAAGTAAAAAGGAAATTAACTTCCTAAAGAGGTAATGCCCTCAAATTAGGAAGAATAGGACACAGAACCTCGCAGAACTTAACAATATTATTGCTTAAGAAGTTAAATATCTGTCTATTTAAAGTGGCGAGCCACATCTTAGGAAGGAAATACATGTTTTATAAAGTCGTTCGCCACATTGCGTGTACTTTTTTTTGTAGGTATTGTTGATGGAAGCTAAGCTTATTCTTGAGAATGGCAGTGTTTATTTGGGTAAGTCTTTTGGTTATTCTGATGGTTCAGGGATATTTTCTTTGGGGGAGCTTGTATTTAACACGAGCATGACCGGTTATCAGGAGATATTGACCGATCCTTCTTATTACAATCAGATTGTTGTGATGTCTTATCCACTTATAGGTAATTATGGTATAAACGATGATGATGTGGAGTCTTCAACGGTTCAGTTATCAGGTATTGTGGTTAGGGAGTACGAGCCACATTATTCTAATTTTCGTTCTAAATCTTCCCTTTCTGATTATTTAGTTTTGAATAAGGTAGTTGGAATAGATGATGTGGATACGAGGCGTTTGGTTAGGGAGATAAGGGAATATGGTTCTCTGCGTGCTATTATATCCCTAGGCGATAGTTATAGCGGGGATGTTCTTTATAAGATGGTTCGTGATTTTCCTATTATGGAGGGTCGTAATCTGACTGGTTATGTTTCGACATCTTCATCGTATACAGTTGGGGGAGCGGATGCCCGTTACCATATAGTTGCAATAGATTATGGTATAAAGACTAATATATTGAGGAGTTTTGTCAATAGTTCTTGTCGAGTTACGGTTGTTCCTGTATCGAGTAGGGCGGAGGATATATTGTCTTTGTGTCCGGATGGCATATTTCTTTCTAATGGTCCGGGAGACCCTTCGAGTGTTCTTACGGGAATAAATGTTGTCAAGGAGCTTATAGATAGTGGGAAGCCTATATTTGGAATATGTTTGGGGCATCAGCTACTTTGTCTTGCACTTGGTGCGATGACATATAAGCTTAAGTTTGGTCATCGTGGTGCCAATCATCCGGTTAAGAACCTTTTAACGGGAAAGGTTGAAGTTACCTCTCAAAACCATGGTTTTGCAGTATCAGGTGATAATTTACCTTCTTCGCTGGAACTTACTCACATTAATTTGAATGATTTTACAGTTGAGGGAATAAGGCATAAGGAATTGCCTTTATTTTCTATACAGTATCACCCTGAGAGTTCGCCAGGTCCTCACGATTCGTCTTATCTTTTTGAGGAGTTTTTATCAATGATAGAGTGCGAGAAAACTCCCTAAGAAGAATAATAATGATCTCTATGTTAAAATAGAAGAATATCTTTAAATTGAGTGAGATGAGTTAGAAAATCTAATAACAAATAGTATTATAAGTTAAATATATATAGTTGCGGCGAACCGCTTTAAATAGGCATCTAGTGTTTAACTTCCTAAGCAATATTATCTCTAATTTCTGAGATGTTTCGTGTCCTATTCTTCTTAGGTTTGAGGCTATTTTCCCCTTAAGAAGCCAATTTTCCTTCTCCTTAAGAAGTTTTTTAACAATATAGTACCAATAAAGTGACGACCTACAATAGTGGGTTATGGTTGGGCAAGTTCTTTATTTTTTATTTTCCCTTCATACCACAATATTTGTTTTTTGATTTCCCCATTTTTGTTATAGCTTCTGGCAAGTCCATGAGGGTACCCCTTATAAAAGGGAATTGTATTATGTATATTACCATTAGAGTGGTATTGTTTTATGATTCCGTCTATACTACCTTCTTTGTATGGTAGTACTATCCAGATGTTTCCATTTTTGTAGTATTTCTTTTCTATGTTAGAAGGAATCTCTACTTTTGTTGTATTCATTACTATTGCCCTGCAGTTTAGTTGTCATACAATTATATGTCTGTAGATATTACTAACACATTAAATCAGTAAATTATATTTTTTGTATCTTTTTTAAAAAAGAATTACTTTTCTTTTATAAAATAGTTTTTTGCTTGACTTTATTTTGTTTGTATTCTTTCTTTGAGATGTGTGGCAAGCCACTTTTAATTGACATCTATTAATTTATCCCCTTAGCCATATTTCTTTTCAGTTGCTACGCTGTTTTGTGCCTTACCCTTTTTGATGTGGAGTTTTTGTGGCGAGTCACTTTTAGATGGGCTTAAATTTAACTTCTTTAAGGATACAATTTGTTATTTTTTACGAGGTTTTACGAATTATCATTTCTGATATGAAGGTATTTTCTTTTTTTCTGAGAAGTTTGTTTACAAGTTTCTTTTCTCTTTAATAGTTTTTTTTTGCAATCTTTTATAAGTGGGTAATGAAATGGGATATGGTTATCTTATGTTGGTTTTGCATGCACATCTTCCTTTTGTTAGGCATCCTGAATATGCAGATTTTTTAGAGGAAGACTGGTTTTACGAGGCGATTACAGAGACTTATATACCTCTTTTGCAGGTATTTGAGGGTCTTATGCGTGATGGCATAGACTTTAATATAACGATGTCTCTCACGCCTTCCCTTACGAGTATGTTTGCGGATCCTCTTTTGCAAGATCGTTACGAGAGGCACATAAATAAGTTGATTGAGCTTTCTTATAAGGAGATAGAGCGAACAAAAGGTGAGCCTTCGTTTAATGAGACAGCAAGGATGTATCTTGATAAGTTTCTTGCTTGTCGTTCTATGTTTGTAGATAAGTATTCAAAGAATCTTATAACAGCTTTTAAGAAGGTTCAAGATGCGGGTCATTTGGAGATAATAACCTGTGGTGCGACTCATGGTTTTTTACCCCTTATGCAAACTAATGCGAATGCAGTTAATGCACAAGTTTCGATTGCCCGAGATTCTTATAAGAAGTTTTTCCTGCGTGAGCCTCGCGGTATATGGAATGGTGAATGTGGTTATTATCCGGGTCTTGAGGAGCATTTAAAGTCTAATGGTATTCGTTATTTTTTTGTTGAGACTCACGGAGTTTTGTATGCAGATAAGAGGCCTAAGTATGGAATATTTACGCCCCTATATTGTCCAAATGGGGTTGCGTCATTTGCGAGGGATATGGAGAGTGGTCAGGCGGTATGGAGTTCTAAGACTGGCTATCCTGGGGATTATAATTATCGGGAGTTTTATCGAGATATAGGCTTTGACCTTCCTTTAGATTATATTGAACCTTACATACACGACGGTAATATAAGGGTTATGACAGGTATTAAATACTATAAGATAACAGGCGGCGATTCTTATAAGGAGCCATATAATTATAATGCAGCTATGTCTATAGCAAGTGATCATGCGGATAATTTCCTTTTAAACCGCTCCAAGCAGATAGAGCATCTTAGTTCTTTAATGGATCGTCCTCCATTGATTACTTGTCCTTATGATGCGGAGCTTTTTGGTCATTGGTGGTATGAGGGTCCTTATTTTATAGATTTTCTTCTAAGGAAAGCAAGCAAGCAGGGTTTGGTAAAGACGATAACTCCATCTCAGTATCTTGAGGCTTTTCCTGAAAATCAAGTTGCTACGCCATCTTTTTCGAGTTGGGGTAATAAGGGCTATGCTGAAGTCTGGCTTAACGATACTAATCATTGGATATACAGGCATCTACACAAGTGTTCCGATCTTATGGTAGAGACTGCCAATAACCATAAGAATACGACAGATTCGCTTATGCTTAGGGTTTTAAATCAGCTTGCAAGGGAGCTTATACTTGCACAAAGTAGCGATTGGGCTTTTATTATGACGACAGACACTATGGTTGAATACGCTGTCAGGAGGACTAAGCAGCACATAAACTCTTTTTTGTCTCTACATAAGAGTATTGTAGATAATAGAATAGATGAGGCATATCTTGCTGATTTGGAGAGTAAGGACAATATTTTTCCTGAGATAAATTATATGCATTATGCGGATAAGTATTAGTGGTTTATCTTGATTATTTTCGTTTTTTTTTCTTTCTATTTTATATAGATTACATAGGGCTAACTTATTTTAATTTTGCCTAATTAGGCTTTTTTTATGTAAATAATTAATTTATAACGGTGTTGATTTGTTTTTTTTGTGTTTATTATTTTGTGTATTTATTGTATATTACCCAATTAATATATGCGTGAAAAGTTTCTCTTTACCTACCTAGGTGTTTGTAGATATTGTTTAAGTTATTATATTGTAGAGTATCAGCAAGCTTTGTATTTTAGGAATAGTTTATGGCAAAGTTAGAAAGTAGAATAGCGAAAAATATAGAGGCACTACCCAGTCTTCCTACTAGTGTTCAAAAGATACTTGAGGTGACTCAAGACCCTTATGTTTCTCCTGCTATTTTGAATAAAGTTATAAGTTTAGACCCTATTTTGACTGGTAGGGTTTTACATTTAGTTAATTCTGCATATTATTCTTTATCAAGTCGTGTAACATCCGTGGTTAAAGCCATCATACTTTTAGGTGTTAATACGATAAGGAATCTTGCTTTGAGCAGTGTGTTGGTTCCAATGGTTGAGAATGCTCGTTCAGCTTCCAATAGGTGGATGGTGTTAAATGGAGATGATTATTGGATGCATTCTTTAGGTGTTGGGGTTACGGCTAAGATGATAGCGAAGGATTTTGGAGTTCCTAAGGATTTTCTTGAGGATTATTTTGTTGCTGGTATATTGCACGATGTTGGGAAGGTTATATTAGATATTACATTAAAGGATGAGTATCTTAATGTAATCAATGAGGCTAAGGTAAATGGTATAACTCTGCTAACAGGGGAGACTCGCATACTTGGTATTAACCATTGTGATGTTGGTGTTCTTCTATCTGAGAAGTGGGGTCTTTCCTCCAATATAAGGGAGAGTATACAGTATCATCATAGGCCAAGGGATTGTTCGGATGAGTATAAAGATATAGTGTATGCGATTTATGTGGCGAATAGGTTTTGCAATAGTGAGAAAATAGGTTTTAGTGGTAATAATTGCAATACAGAGCCAGACCCTGCGATATTGGATAGTATCAAGCTTGGTAACAACAAACTTTTAGGTAAAAAGGCTTTTATTGAGGAAGAATTAAAGAAGGCTTCTATTTTTATGAAGACCAAGTAGTGTAAAGTAACTGTTTAACACTACTTAACAAGTTTCTTGAAGGTAAATGTAAGTAAACTGCTTCAGGAAAGATAGAATCAGCTTTTTAAAGGGAAAATACTTTCATCTTAAGAAGAATAAGTCTCAGCGTATAAATTAGCCGTATATATCTTAAGAAGTTATATATGGATGTTAAGGGTGCTTCGCCACAAGGTAAGAGAGGGTTCTTTTTAGGGGGAAGGGTTCCTAGTAAAGCTAATATCTGATAGTAACTTATAAATGTGAGGCTAGTCTATCTTTATTGAAGGTGCCGTGGCATAAAATAGCGTGAAGATGAATTGTTGCGTAGAAATGGGGGTATCATCTAATGAAAGTTCGTTTTTGGGGTGTCAGAGGTTCCGTTCCCACACCTGGTCCCACGACGGTAAGGTATGGAGGTAATACGGCTTGTATAGAGATCAGAGGTGATGAAGATGAGCTTCTGATAATAGATGCTGGGACTGGTTTAAGAGAGCTTGGTAATTATCTTATTTCGAACGATCTTAATAAAGGTGCTCTTAATATTAGTATACTGCTTACTCATACTCATTGGGATCATATACAGGGTTTTCCTTTTTTTGCTCCTGCGTTTATTCCTTCGTCCAGTATTACTTTTTTAGGTCCTGTTAGTGCGGTGGGCAAGACTCTGCAGGAAATAGTAGCGGGTCAGATGTCCTATTCTTATTTTCCTATTAATTTGGAGGAGCTTCGTGGCAGCATCCATTTCAAGGAACTTCAGGGGGATCAGTCTTTTAAGTTAGGTCCTTTTAATATATCCACCTGTTATCTTAACCATCCCATACTTTGTTTGGGGTATCGGATAAGCTATGGTTCAAAGACAGTTGTAACAATATATGACAGTGAGCCATATCGCAATGTTTTTATGCCGGAAGAGTCTCTTGGAGAAGACGGTCTTGATGAAGGAGACGATGTTTTCCGTGAGGCAGAGGAATGCGTGCGTGCACAGAATGAAAAGATTGTAGATTTTGCGAGAGGCAGTGATTTTTTGATACACGATGCCCAGTATACAACAGAGGAATATAAGTCTAAGATGGGTTGGGGGCATAGTTCTATGGAGTATGCCATAAATAGTGCTATCAAGTCAGGGGCTAAGAAGCTGGCTTTATTTCACCACGAGCCTGTCCGTTCGGATGATGATTTTGATATTCTGCAGGCAAATCTTATTAAAAAGTTTAAGTTTGAGCATCCTGATATTAGTCTGCCCATATTTTTTGCAAGAGAACGACTTGAGGTATCTTTTTAAGAAGTGGTGAGGCGAGTTATGTTTGTCTTATTTCTTTTAGGATAGATTTGGCTCCTTTTGCAATTAGTTTTTCTGCTATTTCTACTCCGAGTTTTTCGGCTTCGTTTTTATTTTTGCTGTCTTTTTCGGTTAGTATTTTCTTTCCATCCAAAGAAGTAACGATGGCGTTTAGTATAATGTCATTACCTTTTCTATATCCATAAGCCGCGATAGGTATCTGGCATCCACCTTCTAATTTTTTCATAAATGCTCTCTCGGCTCTTACACACTCCTCTGTTTCTTCGTGGTTTAGTTTTTCTATTACATTGTGAATAAAGCTATCATCTTCTCTGCATTCAATTCCAATTGCACCCTGTCCTACAGCTGGTATACATAGGTTGGCATCTATAATTTCTTTTATGTAATGTTCAAGGTTTAGTCTTTTGATTCCTGCAAAGGCGAGTATAATTCCGTCTATATTCTCTTTTGTAATTTTGTCTATTCTGGTATTTACATTACCTCTTATGTCTTTGAAGCGGATATTGGGATAATGTATTTTTATTTGGTTTTGTCTTCGCAAGCTTCCAGTACCTAGTATAGCATTATTATTGTTTAGTTCTTCTAGCGATTTATATTTTAATGATATTAGTATGTCTTGCGGGTTTTCTCTTTTACATATAGCTCCTATTTTAAGTTTTTGTGGTAATTCTGTTGGCAAGTCTTTCATACTGTGTACTGCAATGTCGCTTTCGTGTTTTAGCAATGATTCTTCTATTTCTTTTACGAATATTCCTTTTTCTGGTATTTTGGATAGGGGTGAGTTTAATATTTGGTCTCCGGTTGTTTTTATAATTTTTATTTTGGTATTTATATGAGGGTGGTGTTGATTTATCCATTTTTCCACACTTTTAGATTGCGTTATGGCGAGTTTAGAGCCTCTACTTGCGATGATAATATTTTTTCTTTGCATATGATGTAAGACCTTTTGTTTTTGTAATATTGTGGCTAACCACTTTAAATAAACGCACATTTAACTTCTTAAGCTTGTGCTGTTGGCGACTTCCACTCTGCGTTTTATGGTGTGACGAACCACTTTAAATAGACATCTAGTGTTTAACTTCTTAAGTAATATTATTGCTAATTTCCACACCGTTTTATGCCTTATTCTTCTTGCTGAAAGTATTTCTCCTTTAAGAAGCTAATTTTCTTTCCATTTAAGAAGTTTGTTTATTATGGCTTGCCACCCGTGTGGCGAAGTACTTTAATAAAATATATACTCACTTCTTAAAAGGCTTTCTAACATTATTATTATTTAGTTTTAGAGAAGTTTTCAAGCCATTTAAGGTATTCTTTTTCAAATTCTTTGGTAGAGCTTATAGCTTTTATTTTATTTTTGGGTTGTCTTTTGTCTATATATCCTTTTTCTGCTATTATTTTGGCCCAGCCATCATTAGTGTATGCAAATATAGTTTTTTTGAATTGCCATGCGTAAGCTATTTCTGATAGTGTACCTGCTTCTCCACCGATTGCGATAACGATGTCTCCTGCCAGTACATTTACCATATTTCTTGCATACCCAATGCCGGAAGGTATAACGATGTCACTGTATTCGTTTGAGTTATCGAGTGATTCGTCTGGTATTATGGATAGAACCAGTCCACCGTTTTCCTTAGCACCTCTGCTTGCTTCTTCCATCACGCCGCCTTTTCCTCCTGTAATTAATAGCGATTTACTTTTCCCTATTATTTTACCTGTTTGGTATGCAATTTCTTTATTTTCTTGGCTTGCCTTGGAGTTTCCGATGACGACAACTTGTATTTTTCTTTTCATAATTCTTTTCTCTTGGGAAGTTTGTTTAACAACTTTGCCCAAATGGAAATATAATAAAATAATTTTGTAGCGAAGTATTTTAATGAGCTAAGGTTCAGCTTATTAATATTCACTGATTATTATGTATTTACAGGTTACTTTCATTAATTTGAGGTGGTTTATTTTGTTTTCTTTATAAGAAGTTTTCTAATAATATATTTTATTTATTTCTTGTAATAATTATTCTATACATTGGTTGACAGACTCTTAAAAACTATTTACCTTTTATGCTCAATTCATAATATGTTTAATGTTTTAAAACATTTAGGGGGTAATACATGTCTTTTATTAAAGTGCCAAAGGGCGGTGAGAAGGTTACAATGGGTTCTGATGGCAAGCTTTCGGTGCCTGACAATCCTATAATAGCGTTTATAGAGGGTGATGGTACGGGTCCTGATATTTGGAATGCTTCGGTTAAGGTATTTGATTATGCGGTTAAGAAGGCGTATGGTGGGAAGAAGAAGATAGAATGGATGGAGGTTTATGCGGGTGGTAAGTCGTGGGAGATGTATGGTAAGACGGATGATGCTTGGCTTCCTCAAGAGACACTTGATACTATAAATAATTATTTGGTAGCGATCAAGGGTCCTATGACTACGCCTGTTGGTGGGGGTATAAGGTCTATTAATGTAGCACTTCGTCAAAAGCTTGATCTTTATACTTGTCTTAGGCCAGTTAAGTGGTTTTCTGGTGTGCCATCTCCTGTAAAGCGTCCTGGCGATGTTGATATGGTTATTTTTAGGGAAAATACTGAAGATATTTATGCAGGTATAGAGTTTGAGGCTGGTTCTCCTGAAGCTGAAAAGCTTAAATCTTTGCTTAAGGAGCTTGGTGGTATTGCTAAGGTTCGTTTTCCTGATACGGCATCTTTTGGTATTAAGCCTATATCTAAGGAAGGGACATACAGGCTTGTTCGGGCTGCGTTGAACTATGCTATAGACAATGGTAGGGATAGCGTTACTTTGGTTCATAAAGGTAATATTATGAAGTTTACAGAAGGTTACTTTATGAAGTGGGGTTATGAGCTTGCTAAGGAGGAGTTTGGGGCGAAGGAGCTTGATGGAGGTCCTTGGTGTACGATGAAGAATCCAAAGACAGGTAAGGAGATCGTGATAAAGGATGTTATAGCGGATGCGTTTTTGCAGCAGATACTCACGAGGGCGGCAGAATATAGTGTTATTGCGACGATGAACTTGAATGGTGATTATGTATCAGATGCATTGGCTGCGGAAGTTGGTGGTATAGGTATAGCTCCTGGTGCAAATATTAATTATGATACTGGTCGTGCGATATTTGAGGCGACTCACGGTACAGCTCCAAAGTATACAGGTATGGATAAGGTAAATCCTTCATCTGTTATTTTATCTGGGGAGATGATGTTTAGGCATATGGGTTGGAATAAGGCGGCTGATCTTATAGTGAAAGGCCTTGAAGGGGCGATAAATGCCAAGACAGTAACTTATGATTTTGCTCGTCTTATGGATGATGCTAAGGAACTTAGTTGTTCTGGTTTTGGAGAAGCGATTAATAAAAATATGTAATTTTGAATATAAGTAGGCAAGGGAATCGCAAGATATTATTAATCTTGAGGAAAGTCCGAGCTAGGTTAGGAAAAGGACCGGGTAACGCCCGGGTGGAGTGATCCAATGGAAAGTGCCGCAGAAAATATACCGCCCCCTTATTTTAGGGGGTAAGGGTGAAAAGGTAAGGTAAGAGCTTACCGCTTTATTAGTAATGATAAAGGCATGGTAAACCCTCCTTCTAGCAAGACCAAGTATGCAGGTAATCCTAATATAGTCCTGCGGGTAGGTCGCAGAATGGAGTAGGCAACTACTCTATTAGATAGATGATTTCCATATACAGAACTCGGCTTATTGCCTGCTTTCAAAAAAAAAAGAAATAGCTGTGGCTTGCCACTTTAATAAGGTATATATTTACTTCCTAAGAAGATTGCTTGTTATTTTCTATGAGGTTTTGTTTGGTTCTTCTTGATTTGAAAGTGTTTCTTCTCTGGGAAGTTTATTTTACTTCCTCTTAAAAAGCGTTTAACAAAAAGGTTTTTTTTTATAGACTTTCTTTAAGAAGATAAATACGGGAGTTATATATGAAAAGGTTATTATTTTTTGTTCTTCCCTTAGCTCTGTTGTTTCTATCTGTTTCGAGTATTTTTTCTATAAACAAGAAGGTTTTAGCTGGTGGATATGTTGACAGGGGTCCTGTTTTATCGGTTAATCCATTGGGCATAGGCAGTTATGGTTATGTGTTTGAGGTAGAAGCTGATTTTAAGATGCCTTGCTCTATAGAGTTTAGTCTTGCTCCTCGCATAGGTTTTGCGTCAGATTATGGTTTTAACAACTTATTTGTGGTAGGTTTATCCGGTCGTTTTGGTTTTGAGGAAGGTAAACGGCCACATGGTCTTTGGGTTGGTCCTGCTTTTGATTTGTTTTTGGGTTCATCTAGTTTTAGTTCTTCTTCTTTGGCGGCTAATGATAAGGCACTTATACATATAGCTTTGAGTGCGGAGTTTGGTTGGCGTTACACATTTAAGTTTGGTCTTTCGCTCCATTTACTGGCTCGTTTTGGTTACACGGCCAAGCATTTGAATGATAGCTATTACGAGTACGATGTAAATACTGCAAGTTTTGAACCTATGGTGCAGCATAATTTTTATGGTCAATTTTCGGTAGGCGTAGGTTATGCCTTTTAGCGGTATTTCAAGATTAGTAGAGAATTAGCTTTTTATTTTTCTTGCCCATTTGATAGCTTCTTTAAGGCTTTTGTTATCAGCTTTGTTTTTGCCTGCGATGTCAAAGGCGGTTCCGTGGTCAACAGATATTCTATTGAATGGTAGGCCTACGGTTATATTGACACCTTTGTGCGCTGATAATATTTTAAATGGGATAAGTCCTTGGTCGTGGTATAATGCTATATAGAGCGGGTAGTTTTTGGAGAAGGCACTATCTGCAGGGATTGGTCCTTCTATTTTGATATTCATTTCCCTTGCTTTTAGGATAGCGGGAATAATTATTTCTTTTTCTTCTTTTCCGAGTTTTCCTCCCTCTCCAGCGTGTGGGTTTAGCCCACATATTGCAATAGTTTTGTTTGTTTGTCCGATATTTTCAAGGAATTGATTTGAGTGCTGGATGGTGTTTATTATGGCTTTTTTTGTAATGCGTTCTGCTACTTTTTTAAGTGGGAGATGAGTAGTTACTAGAGCGACATTGATATTTTCGCTTGCCATTATCATTGTGGTTTTTTTAACTTTTGCTAGGTCTCTTAGATATTCTGTATGTCCGGTAAAGTTTTGATAATTTAGCATTATAGCTTCTTTATTTACGGGCATAGTTATTAGAGTTTTGATATTTGTTTGTTTTATTATATAGAATGCGGTATTGATATATTCAAGGGAGATTTTGCCCGCTTCTGGGGATAGTTTACCGGGTGTTATTTTTTCGTTGTATTCTATTTCAAATATATTTAGTTTCTCACTAGAGAATGATATATCGTTTATATCTTTGATTACATTGATTTTTCGGGGTATAGATAGTAGTTTTTGATAGAAGTCGATGACTCTACAGCTTCCTATTATCAGATATTTATTGTATGATTTAATAGTTTTCAGTATGATTTCTGGTCCTATACCATTTGGGTCTCCCAGAGTTATTATGATTTTGTCTTTCATACTAAATATATAAGTTAGAGTTCCTTGTCTGTGTTACTTTTTATTAGCATATTGTAAACAAACTTCTTAAGGAGAAAGAAAACTATCTTCTTAAAGGGAAAATACCTTTGTATTAAGCAAAATAAGGTGCAGTATGAAAATTAGAAATAGTATAGCTTAATGAGTTAAATATAAGTTTATTAAAGTTGTTTGCCATAGCTCATAGAAAATAACGAATAGTACCCCCCTGAGTAAGGGAATATATGTTTTATTAAAGTGATTTCCCACAGTTTTTTATTATTTTCTTTATAAAGTTCTTGACATTCTCTTATGTTTAGACTTATATTGATATTTTTGTAACGAGTGTTTGCGGGTGTAGTTTAATGGTAGAACCTCAGCCTTCCAAGCTGTTGACGAGGGTTCGATTCCCTTCACCCGCTAAGATAATTTTCTGTTCTCCCTGTGGCTAACAACTTTAATAGACACACATTTAACTTCTTAAGTAATATTATTGCTAATCTCCAGTCCGTTTTATGCCTTATTTTTTTTGGTGTTAAGATGTTTTTCCCTTAAGAAGTTTGTTTGCATATCCCTTATTTTTTCTTTTGATTTTCCATACCTTTTTGTCAAAAAGTCCTTGTTATTGAATAGCATATCTTAAGAAGTAAAATCTATACCCATTAAAAGCGGCTGACTACAATAGGAAGTTAAATAGATATTTTATAAAAGTGGCAAACAATATAAATATCTGTATTCTTTATTATTAGTTTTACTTGTATCTTAAGCTGTATAAAAAGTCTTTAATTTGTGTTTCTTGGCTGTTTATTATATAGAGTACAGATTACCCGAGCCGTAAGAAAACTTCTTAAGGAGAAAAAGAATAGCTGCCAAAAGGAATAAGGCATAAAATTGTACAGAAGGTAGCAAATGGCATCGCTGGGAAGTTAAACACTAGATGGCCATTAAAGCTGCTTTGCCACAATATGTTTTATCAAAGTGGTGAGGCGGATGATGGAGGATTTATGAGGCTTGTTGTACAGAGGGTTCGTAGGGCTTCGGTATGGATTGATGGCTCTATGTATTCGAGTATATCTATGGGTATATTGGCTCTTGTTGGTTTTGCAGCAGGCGATACAGGCAAAGATATTAATTATCTTGCGAAGAAGCTTGTATCACTTAGAGTATTTCCCGACGAGGAATCTTTGATGAATCGTTCTCTTATAGATGTTAGTGGGGAGCTTATGCTTGTCTCTCAATTCACGCTTTATGGTGATTGTCGTAAGGGCAGGCGTCCTTCCTACAGTACTGCTCTGGGTGGTGATTTGGCGCTAGGTTTATACAATGATTTTTTAAGAGAGCTTAGTCTTTATAATTTATCTATTCAAACTGGAAAGTTTGGTGCAGATATGGATATTGACTTTATTAATTGGGGTCCTGTTACTCTTCTTTTAGATAGCAAGAAAGTTTTTTAATAAAGGTTTTTTTTGGAGAAAAAATAAATGGAAGCTCAGGAGAAATTACAGACTTTTGAGGTAAACTATAAGATACTTGCTTTTAAGTATCCTTCTACATTTAATGCTTTTATAACGCAGTCAATCATTGCTATATTTTCTGAATATGAGACGAATTTAGGTTTTGGTATTTATGAGTTGCAGAATTATTATAGTAATGCTAAATCTCAAAAGCTTCTTGACAAGGAATATAAGCAGTATGCAAATCTTTTATCTTTTACACGCTCTAAAGAGGAGATAGATCCAAAGGAGATTTATGAAAGGATAAAGGATAAGGATACTATGTTGCTTAAGGAGAATTTAAATATCCTTTCTAAGGAGCGGCTTATATATTCTTACAACATAGTGTATAATAAAGATCTAAAGCTTACTGAGGTGGAGAAGTATTTTTTGTACACAAACAGAGAGCGTGTTATTTACGAAGGGAAGCGTGTCTCTGAGAAAGCTATTATGAATTATGTTATTGATAGTATGCTATCGAGCAGTTATCCATACCGTACCCTTGCGGATACACAGACTATTTTAAGTGCCTTAAATAGGTCTTATTTTGAGGTTAATACTCTTATTTATTCTTTAATATCCCATTCAAAGTTAATAGTTATTCCTCTTTTTTCCGGCGTTGATACAGATCCTGATAAATATAAGGAATATCTTATACCGGGTAATGAGCATCGTGCTAAGATAAGGAGCTTTTTGACTGAGTCTCTCATTCCTTCTTTTAAAAAGGTTTATATTTCTATGAGGGAATCTGGAGTATTGAAGGATGTTTTAATAGACCCTAATGACATTAATAAAGATAGAAAGCGTAAGGTTTTACAATTATGTTTTATCATAATAAACCTTAGGAGAAAGTCTCCAAAGTCTATATCGGTTGATGAGTATAATATTGCACATCTTACGCTAGATTGTTGGCTTGTTTTGGAAAATGATCCTCTTGGAGTATTAAATTCTTTTCCAGATGTAGATATAGATAGTAATTTTCTTTCTCCTTTTCTTTCTCGTTATGTTCAAGAGTTTGGAGCATTTACAAAGTATCTAAAGCTTATGCGTAGTTTTATTGCGGGTCTTTCGCAATTAATAGAGAGGGAGGCTTTAATAGAGTTTTTTGTATCAAGAGGTGTGAGAAGGAAGCTCATAGATGGTTTTATACTGCACTTACCGTCTACAGTTATCTCTTTTAATCTTTTAAAGAAGCAGTATATAATAGCTAAAGGTCAAATAGTTAGTTCTATATACCATCTTTCTAAGGGTAATTATCATAAAAACACCCGTTTAGGTAGGTTTCAGTTTGAAATCCTAGCTAGGATATTTCGTTATCTTGAGCATAAGACAAAGAACTTGCCACTTTTTATTAAAGAGATAAAGATTACGCCAGAAAAATATAAAGAAATAATATTTATTCTTGCGAACGAGAGTCATACTTATTCAAAGATGGACAAAGAAGTAGACAGGGAGATAATATCTCTTGCCTTGTTAATAGAGAAGGATAAGCAGGAGGCTAAGCATAAGCATAAGAAGAAGAGTGCAATATATTCTATGCCACTTAAAACAGTTTACAGTCCTGATGATTTTAAGCATTTTTCATCGGCAGAGAAGGAAGATTTTTTCAAGACAGCTGCCTTGATCACATTCGAGTGCCTAGATGAGAATGATAATATTCACGAACTTTACCTAAAGAGGGATAGTCTTTTTGCAAATGACCACGCTTTTCTTGATAAAAAACCAAGTTATGAGCTTATACGCAAGCATTTTAATTTGTAGTATTGTGTCTTATCTTTTTTTAGGTTGTTGTGGGCTCGCCACTTTAATAAAATATATATTTACTTCTTAAGGGCGCTATTTGTTGTCTTCATATAAAAGGTTTTAGACCTTATTTTGCTTGGTTTGAGGGTATTCATTCTTTAGGAAGTTAATTTCTTTTCCCCTTAAGAAGTTTGTTTATAGGTTGTATCTAGTATTTATCTTCTTGGTGTGGCTCTCCACCTTAAATAGACTTAGATTTAACTTCTTAAGAAATAGTATTTCTAATTTCTACGCTATCTTTTTACATCTTGGGGCAGCTTTCTTGTATAATATTGTTTTTCTTTGTTTTCTTGTGTCTCTTCTTTTTTGCAGATAGTACTTCCTAGTTTTATGAGCTTTGAATAATTTCTTTCTATACTGTCCACCTGTATTTTCATATTATTCAGGCTGTTCATAATATCTTTAACGCTTTCAAAGTTGAGCATACATCCTGTCCTTAATCTGGCTCGCCACCTTAATAAAATATATATTTACTTCCTAGGGACACTATTTATTATTTACTATAAGGTCTTAGACCTTATTTTTCTTAGTTTAAGGGTATTTCCTTTTTAGGAAGTTAATTTTCTTTTCACTTAAGAAGCTTGTTCACAACTTAATTAATCAATTAGTCATAGTGTACATATCTGTTTCGGGTTTTATCTTCGAGCAACTTTTAGATAAGCTTAAGATAAATATACATTTTTTTGTAGAATCTTGTAAGCAAAGTTCTTGGGGAAAAAAGGAATTAGCTTCTTGGGAAGAAGCTAAACTTCTATATTTAGAAAGAATGAGATAGAAAACTTCTTAGGGAGAAATAAAATTAGCTTCTTAAAGGGAAAAACACCCTCAAACTAAGAAGAATAGGACACGAAACCTCGCAGAAACTAGCAATAATATTGCTTAAGAAGTTAAATCTAAGTTTATTTAAAGTGGTTTGCCATAGGAAGCATCGATATTTGAGCCGCGAAGGATTCGAACCTTCGACCCACGCCTTAAAAGGGCGTTGCTCTACCAACTGAGCTAGCGGCCCCGAAGTGTTTTTTTTGTTTAACAAGAGTAATTCTTCTTGTTAAATTAAAATAGCGTCATTCTAGCAACTGAGCTAGTAATACCTGAGCTATTTTCACAAAAAGATAATCCTTCTCTTTCAAAAGTCAAGGAAAAATTGATTATGCTTTGTCTGGTGTATTGAGATAATTTATATGATATATTTGTAAGGATACTGGTTTGTTTACATCATATTAAGAAGAATAAGGTTCAGCGTGGAAATTAGCAATAGTATTTCTTAAGAAGTTAAATGTGTATTTTATTAAGGTAACGAGCCAGAGCTTGCCAGAAAAGGAGGATAATTTCATTTTATGGAGAGTATAGATAGAGTGAGAGATAAGCTTAGTTTCCTAAATCGCTTTGTTATATTAGATGATAGTTTAATTTCGTCAGCCGTTATTTTACCATTATTGTACAAAGATGACGATTTATCGGTATTGCTTACCAAGAGGAGCGATAAGGTTGAGCATCACAAGGGTGAAATATCTTTTCCTGGTGGTGTTTTGGATAAAGAAGACAAGGGTTTTGAGGATTGTGTTTTAAGGGAGCTTTTTGAGGAGATAGGGGTTTACAGGTCTGATGTGAAGGTATTGGGGGCATTAGATGATATAAGGACGGTGGCAAGTCCTTTTGTTATAACTCCTTTTGTAGGTTTGATACCCTATCCTTATGATTTCAAGATAAATAGAGATGAGGTTGACGATTTAATTATACTGTCAGTTAATTCTCTTTTATATAATTGTCGTTATGAGGAAGTGTTTATGCAGAATAGGCAGGTTAGTTATTTCTATTGTGGGGATCATCTGGTATGGGGTGCGACTGGGATAATATTGAAGCAGTTTCTTAGTTTAGTTTTTGGTTTTAAGCCTGTAGAGAAGCTGTCTTAGATTAATGTGTTTTCACTTTTCAGCTATCGTTTTTATTTACTTTCCCTTAGTTTTTTGCCTTATTGTATTGTGGCGAACCACTTTAATAAAAATATATTCACTCCTTAAGAATACTGTTTGTTACTTTCTGTGAGGTTTTGCGCCTTATTTTTCTTGATACGAAGGTATTTTCCCTTTAAGAAGTTAATTGCCTTTTTCCTTTAAGAAGTTTGTTTACAATATATTTAATTTGCTATATCCTTCTCCTTAAAAGGATAATCTTACTTCTTCTTGCCAAGTTTCTTAGAAATAGCGTTTCATATTTGCTTTGTAAGACATTTCCTTGTATTTTATTTATACTAATCATTTGAATGAAAATAAAAGGACAAGCCTTTTTGTAGACCTATGAAAAAAGAAGACAATAAGAGTTTAGAGCAGGTTTTATGGGATATTGCCAATGAGCTTAGAGGAAAGATGAGTGCGGATGAGTTTAGGGACTACATACTTGGATTTATCTTTTATAAGTATTTATCTGAGAATATGTTAGATTACGCTGATAAGCTGCTTAACGAAGGGAAGAAAGAGGGAGAAGAGAGTACAACTTACTTGTCTATCGATGGGTCATCCGAAGAAGGGAGAAAAGACCTTGAAGCTATTAAAGTAGAGGCACTTGGAGAGGAAGGCTCTGATGGGAAATTAGGTTATTTCTTAAAGCCATCTGAGTTATTTAGTGAGATAGCAAAGCGTGGTAATGGAAATGGTGATAACTTTGTCCTTGATGACTTAACTAATATACTTAGCAATATAGAACGGAGCACTATGGGTCATAAGTCTGAATATGATTTTGTGCATTTGTTTGAAGATCTCGATTTAACTAGTACTAAGCTTGGCAAAACGGTGGGAGAGAGGAACAGGCTGATTGTTAAAGTGTTATCTCATTTAAACAAAGTCAACTTTGGCTTAGAAAATAAAGAAAGCGATGTGCTTGGAGATGCGTATGAGTATCTTATTTCGCAGTTTGCGGCAGGTGCGGGAAAGAAAGCAGGGGAGTTTTATACTCCACAACAGGTCTCTAAGATATTAGCCAGGATTGTTGTAGGTAAGAAGAGCAAACTTAAATCAGCATACGACCCTGCCTGTGGTTCTGGTTCTTTGCTTCTGCGTGTTAAAAAAGAGGCTAATATTACTGTTCTTCACGGACAGGAGCTAAATCGCACTACTTATAACCTTGCTCGAATGAATATGATTATTCATGGTGTACATTACCGTGATTTTGATATTAAGCAGGAAGATACACTTGAGAAGCCCCAGCATAAGGATAAGAAGTTTGAGGCTATAGTTGCAAACCCTCCTTTTTCTGCTCACTGGAGTGCAAACCCGCTTCATATGACAGATGAAAGGTTTTCACAGTATGGCAAGTTAGCACCTAAAACTAAAGCAGACTTTGCCTTTGTCCAGCATATGATTTATCACCTTGATGACAGTGGTATAATGGCTATTGTATTGCCTCACGGTGTTTTATTTCGCGGTGCCTCTGAAGGACATATCAGGCGTTATCTTATTGAAAATAACAATTATATTGATGCTGTGATTGGTTTGCCTGCGAATGTATTTTATGGAACATCTATCCCTGCTTGTATTTTGGTATTTAAGAAGTGCCGTGAAGCTAGTGATGACATTTTCTTTATGGATGCTTCGCTTGAGTTTGAGAAAGCTAAGAATAAGAATATTTTGACTGACGGTAATGTGGATAGGATTGTAGAGACTTATGAAAGCCGGAAGGAAATTGAGAAGTATTCTAGGAGAGTTTCGCTTGCTGAGATTAAAGAGAACGATTACAACTTAAATATTTCGAGATATATTGATACAAGCGAAGAGGAGGAGGTTATAGATATAGAAGCTACTTTAAGGGATATTAATGATTTAGAGGGCAAAGAGAAGGAGATAGATAGCAAGTTAAATAGTTATCTAAAGGAGCTTGGTTTTTAGTATGTCATCGGATGCTTATAAGGAAACAGAGTTAGGTCTTATCCCCTCTGACTGGGATATTATAAGGTTAAACGGTATAGGTAAAATAATCACAGGTAGTACACCAAAAACATCAAATCAAGAATATTATCTAAATGGGACAAGACTCTGGGCTTCTCCAAGTGATTTAGGAAAAACTAGGTATATTAAAACTACTAATACTAAGCTTAGTAAATTAGGTTTTGAGAAAATAAGAGTTTTAGAAAAGCAAAGTATATTAATTACCTGCATTGGTTCTACAATTGGTAAGGTTGGTATAGCTTGCCAGAATATGAGTAGCAATCAACAGATTAATGCAATCACTTGTAATAAAGATAATAGCTCAGATTTTTACTATTATGTTCTGTTCAACATAAAAGATAAAATAAAAAAACTTGCTGGCATACAAGCGGTTCCATTACTAAATAAAACAGATTTCTCATGTATAAAAGTTATTAATCCTCCCCTAAAAGAGCAAGATAAAATAGCTTCTATTCTATCCACTGCGGATGATAAGATAGATGCCATTGGTCTAGCAATAGATAAAACAGAAAGGCTAAAAAAAGGGCTACTACAAAAGCTCCTTACTAATGGTCTAGGTCATACTGAGTTTAAGGAAACAGAGTTAGGTCTTATCCCCTCTGACTGGGATATTATGTCTTTATCAGAGATTGGTTCTTTTTCTAAAGGCAAAGGTATTGCAAAAGGTGAGGTTATTGCTGCTGGAATACCTTGTATGCGATATGCCGAGATTTATACTAAATATAATATCGTGCTAAAGAATATAAAATCTTTTATAAATGAAAAATCAGCACTCAATAGTAAAAGAATACACAGGGGAGATATTTTATTCGCCGGTTCAGGTGAAACACTTGATGATATTGGTAAATCTGTTACTTTTATTTATGATTTTGAAATATATGTTGGTGGTGATACAATTGTATTATCCCCAAGCATAAAGTGTAACTCTTTTTTTATGTCATTCCAATTAAATTCTGCTTATGTAAGAACTCAACTGCGAAAACTTGGACAAGGTAATTCGGTAGTTCATATATATTCTTCAGGATTGGAAAAAGTCCTTACTTTACTCCCGCCCTTAAAAGAGCAGGAGAAAATAGCGAGTATTCTATCCACTGCGGACGATAAGATAGAAGTTCTTAAAGCCAAAAAAGAACAGTATCAGGCACTTAAAAAAGGCTTATTACAAAAACTGTTAACCGGACAAATAAGAGTTAAAGTATAAAAAGTAAAGATGTAGATATTGGAGCTTAGTAGTTTTTGTAGTATCTTTATTGTGGCAAAGTTGTTAGGACTTTCCTAACATTATTTTTAAATCAATTAAGGAGTTATTATGCGCTATATATTATTTTTAATGTTGTTTGTTATATCAACAGCAGCGTCGTGTGGGACAACGAATAAGACTGTTAATTACCAAGTAGATGGTGAGTCTTATGAAGGTTATTATGCAGATGCTGGCAAAAATGCACCTTTTATTTTACTCATACACGACTGGGATGGTTTAACTGAGTATGAGAAAAAACGAAGTAATATGTTAGCTGATCTTGGATTTAGTGTTTTTGCACTTGATTTATTTGGTTCTGGAATTAGGCCTGTGGAAGTCGAAGACAAGCGTAAACATACAGGTGAGCTTTATAAAGATAGAGAGAAAATGCGTAAACTAATGTATACTGCACTCGAGATAGCAAAAAAAGAGGGAGCTAATGTCGATAATGCTGTTGCTATGGGTTATTGTTTTGGTGGTGTTGCTGTTCTTGAACTAGCTCGTGAAGGAGCTAATTTTAAAGGTTTTGCAACCTTTCACGGTGGTCTACTAGCCCCAGTGGGACAAGATTATTCTAAAACAAAAGGGGAAGTTTTAGTTATGCACGGCAGTTCTGATAAGGTTATTGTAATAGAACAATTTCTACAATTGGCTATTGAGCTTGAAGAAGCTAAAGTTCCTCACGAGATGATAACTTACGGCGGTGCTAAACACGCATTTACTGTTTTTGGTGGTGAGAAGTACGATAAAAGTGCTGATACCAAGTCTTGGAATAAGTTTATCGAGTTTATTAACGCTAAATTAAAATAGTAAAGTGCATCGTCACAAGAAGCTAACTTATCTTTTCTTAAAGAGATTGCTAACAAAATTATGAAAGAAGACATTCGTTGGATGCAACGGCTTGGTAATTGGACAAGAGCCCTTAACCAGCTTAGCAAGTTTATGAGTAGAACGGAGCTAGACGAATTGCAAGAAAAGGGTTTAATTAAATCCTTTGAGTACAATTACGAATTAGCTTGGAAAACACAAAAAGACTTTTTAGAAGCCGCAGGAGCTACAGAGTTATTTGGCTCTAAAACCGTTGTAAAAGAAGCATTTAAAGCAGGCTTAATAAATGACGAAGAAATATGGGTGTCTATGATTACCAGCCGTAATCTGACTGCCCATACCTACAATGAAGATAGCTCAAAAAGAATTGTTCACGACATTGTTGAGCATTATTATGATGCTTTTTCCAGTCTGCATAAAAGGTTGACTGATTTAGCAAAGAAACAAGAGAATGAGTAAATCTTTATATGGCTTGAAAGCTAGAGCTATCCAAGTAATCCAAGAAACATTTGCAAAGTTTGATGAGATTGATAGCGTTATCATTTATGGTTCTAGAGCCAAAGGTAATTATAGTGTTGGCTCTGACATAGACTTAACAATTAAAACTAAAACTAAAACTAAAGGAAAAGACAGCCTTTTATTTAAAGTGATCGAGGCATTTGATGACTTAGATTTAATTTATTCATTTGATATTTCTTTGTTTGCGGAGATTAGAAATAGCGAGTTAATTGACCATATTAACCGTGTGGGGATTGAGTTTTACAACCGTAGAGAATTTAGCCGTATGCAAAAACAAAAAGAGAGACAAGAACAATATTCGAAGGACTCTTACCAATCAGAGCAGGCTTTAGAAAACGAGCTAATCAAGCAGCTAGTCTCGATTGGCTACGAAGAGGTCCCTGTTAATAACGAAAATAAACTATTAGTAAACCTTAAATCTCAACTTGAAAAGCATAACAAAACAAGCTTTAGCGAAAGCGAATTCACCCGTATCGTTAATCACTTAGCGAAAGGTAATGTGTTTGAGAAGGCTAAGACTCTAAGAGATAAGTTTGTTTTGCATCGGGATGATAATAGTACAAAAAGTTATATTGACTTTATAAATGCTGAGCATTGGTGTAAGAACTTATTCCAAGTCACGCATCAAGTTGCAATTGAGGGAGACTATAAGAATCGTTATGATGTAACGATACTAATTAATGGTTTGCCGCTGGTACATATTGAACTGAAGCGTCGGGGTCTTGAGCTTAAAGAAGCATTTAATCAGGTTAATCGTTACCACAGGCATTCATTCCAATCAGGCAAGGGTTTATTTGGATATGTGCAAATATTTATTATTTCCAACGGTGTTAACAGCAAATATTATGCGAATAACCGCTTTCAATCATTTAAGCAGACATTCTATTGGGCAGATAAGGATAGCAATCGTATCAGTAGCCTAAAAGGCTTTACGGATATGTTTCTTGAGCGTTGCCATCTTTCTAAGATGATTTGCAAATACATTGTTCTAGCGGAAGTTGATAAGAAAGCGATGGTCTTAAGACCTTATCAATACTATGCAATAGAAGCCATTATTGATAGAGTGGTTAATTCTGATAAAAATGCTTATATCTGGCATACCACGGGTAGCGGAAAGACGCTGACTTCCTTTAAGGCATCACAGATATTAATGCAATTACCTAAGGTAGATAAAGTTGTGTTTGTTGTTGATAGAAAAGACCTGGATTATCAAACGACTAAGGAGTTTAATAGCTTTAGCGAAGCTAGCGTTGATGGTACTGATAATACAAAAACATTGGTCAGGCAATTTGGTGACGATACTAAGCTTATTGTAACCACCATTCAAAAACTTAATATGGCAATTAACAGGAAGCGATACTTAAGTTCTATGGAAGCTATCAAAGATAAGCACATTGTATTTATCTTCGATGAATGTCATCGTTCACAGTTTGGTGAGACTCACCGAAATATTATAAAGTTTTTTAAGCGTAATCAGATGATTGGTTTCACAGGCACACCAATATTCAAAGATAATGCTGTCAGTAACAAAACGGGCAAGCACACGACTGCTAAATTATTTGATGATTGTCTACATAAGTATGTGATTATTGACGCAATTAAAGATGAGAATGTATTAAAGTTTTCTGTTGAATATGTAGGCAGGTATGAGAAAAAAGAAAGCGATACTACTTATATCGATACCGAAGTTGAGGATATTGATACTAAGGAACTCTTAGAGTCAGAGGATAGACTTAACAAGATTACCGATTATATTATTGCTAATCATAATAATAAAACACACAACAAAAAGTTTAATGCAATGATGGCAGTTAGTGGCATCAATGTTCTAACTAAGTACTACGACCTATTTAAGGTTAAAAAGGATACAGGTAAACATAATCTTAAGATTGCAACTATTTTTTCCTACAGCATAAATGAAGATGATAAAGCTGCCAATGGTTTGTATGGCTCAGACGGTGTAAACATAGATGAAGATAGTATTAACGAAGACTCTAGAGATAAGTTAGAAAGTTATATTGCTGATTACAATGAGATGTTTAATACTAAGTTTACCACTAAGGATTCACAAAGTTATTATAACTATTACAATGATATATCAAGACGAGTTAAGAAGAAAGAGATAGACATCTTGCTTGTTGTAAATATGTTTCTTACTGGATTTGATGCAAAGACTGTAAATACTTTGTATGTGGATAAGAACTTAAGGTATCACGGTCTAATTCAGGCATTCTCACGCACCAACAGAATTGTTGACGAGCGGAAGTCTCACGGTAATATTATTTGCTTTAGAAACCTCAAAAGCTCAACTGATGAGGCAATTGCCTTGTTCTCTAATAAGGATGCTAAAGAAATTATATTGATGCAGCCTTATGAAGAATATGTTAGGCAGTTTAATGAGGCATTTGCTAGCTTAAAACAGATAGTAGCAAATGCACAGAGCGTAGATGATTTAACCGACGAGAATGAGCAACTCAAGTTTATTAAAGCGTTTAGAGAATTAATGCGACTTGAGAATATATTGAATAGCTTTAGCGATTTTAGTTTTGATGATTTGCTGATGAGTTCGCAGGACTTTGAGAACTATAAATCTAAGTATCTTGACTTATACGAGCGTGTAAAAAGCGAAAAGGGGTCTGAGAAGGTATCTATTCTTGAAGATGTAGACTTTAAACTAGAGTTAATTCATAGGGATGAGATTAATATTACTTATATCCTAGGGTTGCTTGCTGGTTACAGAGAAGCTGACAAAGAACTTCTATCTGCAGAAAAAAGGAATATAATGGCTATTGTTGATGGCGAGCCAAAGCTTAGAAGCAAGCGCACATTGATTGAGGAGTTTATTGATAATAACTTAATGGGTCTTTCCAGTACCGATGACATTGCTAGTGAGTTTGATAAGTTTTTGGAAAAGCGTAGAAAGAGTGCATTTATAAAGCTGTGCAAGGATGAGGGTCTTCGTATTGACGCAGTAAAAAGGATTGTAGAAAGATATTTATACGACCAGCGTAAGCCACTTAATGACGATATTGTTAAAGCACTAGAAAACAAACCTAAGCTTCTTGAAAGAAAAAGTATTACTACAAAGGTGATTAATAAGATACTTAGTCATATTGAAGAATATTATTAATGTGTCGAAGCTCTTTAAATAAACTTATCTTGTAGCGAAGCTGGTTTAGATTAATGCGTTTGTATTTTTTAGCTATCTAACTTGCTATCTTGTCCGTAGTTTTTTTTATCTTATTCTATTTAATTTAATGGGTTCTTATTCTTTAAGAAGTTTATTTTCTCTTTTTTAAGAAGTTTTCTAACACTTATTTTATTTGTTTGATTCTCCTTTTATTAGGGAAGATAAATTTACTCTTTCTTGGGAAGTTTTTTTTTAATATTATATTTAACTTTTTTAAACCTTTTATCTGCAAGAAGTTTCATAATATCTTAGCAAGGTATGCCCCATTACACATATTAATTAGTGTGTTTATGATTAGATTATTGTTACAGAGTTTTATTATTTTAAAAAGGTTTTATTTGTAGGAAAGGTTTATTTGTGAGAAAGAAGTTAATTTTAATTTTGTCCTTATTTGTGAATCTAGTATTAATAAGTATGTTTTATTTATTTAACACTGATTGTGATACTGTTCCTAAGGAAGTTTCTCCACCTTTGTCGGTGTTTTCGCCGGGTATTAATGAGACTTTGTTTTACAGAGAGCCGTTTACGAAGAAGGCTATAGATGAAATTGGTAGTTTTATAGATTATGGTTCGATTTTTCTTGTGGATAAGTCGGATGAGGTTTTTATAGATTATAATAGTTTTATTAAGATGACCCCGGCTTCCACTTTGAAACTTATCACCTCTCTTGCAGCTTTACACTATCTTGGGGATGATTTTCGTTTTAAGACGGTATTTGCTTTAGATAGCGAGGATAATTTATATATAAAAGGTTATGGTGATCCTATTATAACTTCAAAGGAGCTTGCTTATATAGTTCGTTATCTTAGGGATAGTAAGGGTTTGAGGCGTATAAACTCTATTGTCGTAGACGGTAGTTATTTTTCTGAGTTTGTGATGGTGCCGGGCAATGAGAATACTTATGAGAGTTATGATTCTAAGAATGGGGCTTTGGCGGTTAATTTTAATACTATTTCGTTAAAGCGTCGAGGTCGTCGTTCTATTGTGTTATCGTCGGGAGAGAAGGAGACGCCATATGTTGATTTTGCTAGGTTTATTTTTGAGAAGGCTCGAAGGGAGGACAGACGGGTTGTAAACAAGCGAGAGCTTAGAATATCAATAAAGGATTATAAAGATAGCCTATTATATTTTGGTCATTTATTCAAGGTATTTTGTGATAAGTTTGATATATCCGTTAGTGGTAATGTCAGGCTTGGCGAATTACCCAGAGGCTCGTCGGATTTATATATTCATAAGACCAGGAAGTCCCTTAAAGAGGTAATCAATTCACTTATGTTATTTTCGAATAACTACATAGCAAATCAGCTTCTTATAACGATGGGAGTTGAGGTTATGGGTGGTGAGCCGTCTCTGGAGAAGGGTCTTACGGTATTAAATGATTTTGCAAGGGATGAGATAGGCATAGGAGGAATTCGTTTATCAGAGGGAGCAGGCCTTTCTTATGGTAATAAGGTAAATGCGAGACAGATGGTTAAAGCTTTGGAGCATTTTAGGCCCTATAAGCATCTTTTGAAGCCTCTTGGAGAGAGTGTTTATGCAAAGTCTGGAGGTCTTAAGTCGGTTAGTTCTTATGTTGGTTATATAGATAGTAAGCGGTATGGAGAGCTTAGATTTGCCATACTATTAAATCAGAGTACGGATAACAAAAAGAAGATTCTTGGCATTATAAAGAACGCCTTGTTTTAGCTCTAGTGAAGACGCTTTAAATTAACATAGTTGCACTTTTTAGTGTGGCGAGCCACTTTAAATAGGTATAGATTTAGCTTCTTAATCTATATTATCGCTAATTTATATGCTGTTTTATGCCTTATTCTTCTTGATGTGAAGGTGTTTTACTTTTAAGAAGTTTCTTTTGTTTTTATTAAGAAGTTTCCTAATATGATGAGTTCTATCATAAGGGAAGGGTTAAGGGCGAAGAGTTAAAAGTGAAGAGGGCCAGGTAAAACTAAGAATAAAGAGTATTTAGTTTCTCTGGGTATTTTTGTGTCGAGCCACTTTTAATGGATAGCTAGTGTTTATTTTCTTAGCTATATCATTTGATAGTTTCTATGAGTTTGTGTACATATTTTGTGGCACTGTGTTATCTAACTTTCTTTCCATCTACGGCAAAGTTTACAGTTTCAATATTCGTTTTGTTAACGCTAGCTTTATCATATTTGACCTCTGCACCTGGTTCACAGGAAGTCGATAAAAAAGCTGACAGCATTATTGCAAATATTCCAAAGAATAGAATACTTGATGTGCATTTCTTACAATTTGTGTATTTATTCATCGTTGTTCCTCGGAGGCAAGCATTATGTAGTTTTTTTAGCTGCTTGCCTTATTTTATTTACATTATATATAACAGCTGAAATGGGTGTTTAAATCGTTTATTTTTGTTACTTCTCTTTAATTCTTTGCCCTATCACATCATAATTTTGTAGCAAAGCTACTTGTTGAGAACCACAGCAATATTATTGTTAATTTCCACGCCATTTTATGGACTATTCTTCTTAGTTTGAGGGTACTTTTCCTTTAATAGGCTAATTTCCTTTCTCTTTAAGAAGTTTGTTTACATTATGGTGTGGCGAACCACTTTAAATAGGCATCTAGTGTTTAACTTCCTAAGCAATATTATTGCTAATTTCCACGCCATTTTATGGACTATTCTTCTTAGTTTGAGGGTACTTTTCCTTTAATAGGCTAATTTCCTTTCTC
>JAUOBU010203270.1:0-12428 GCA_032360585.1 Nereis procera | reverse complement strand
GGGTAGAGCAGAATACGGGTACGAAAAATTACGCTACCATCGGGCGCCAATCGGCTATATGTAAACCCAGCTTTAGCAGGGTCACCCAATGTCAAACATTGTTCTTACTTAGTGATGGACTGGGTACCAATAGGGTTGGTGGTACACCTATTGATCATGGCTGCATGTTGTCTGGCAATACGAAGCACTGTCAAATGACACATAGTTTTCCATACAGATAATGAATACGATTACTAAAACTTGAGTACGGCTTCAGTTTTAACCCTGAATACCTGAAATTTGTCGCGCGCGTAATCATGCAAGCATCAATAGATATATTCTCGAATCTGTGAAATATTGGCTGTTTGCCAAAGATCACAAATTGGGTTTACCTTTAGTTTGAATTCAGTCGATATTGATGCATTCACTGCACCGCCCATTCCATCTCCCCTTACATTGCAATAGCGAGCTCTATGTCTGAAGTTCTGGATATCATTATTGCAGCAGGAATGTGTCACCTTAACTGAAACACAAGGGAGAGTCATCAATGTGATCAATCTCATTTTCTTATGTGGGGCTTGCTGATACATAATTTCAAGGAGTTTCGACTTGAGGCTCTCCTGAACAGAATCAAGATTTGTCTCAAAGATATCATCTATACTACCTTGCTGGTTGCTGGCCTCTGTCCTCTGTCGCACTGAACATCTTGGATCTTGCCTTACAAATTGTACGAGTCACCAGTGAGTGATAAGACCTGTTGCAGTGTGCCAGAGAGATGAAGCTAGCAATCCCAGTTTCTACCTGCGAGTATTCAAATCAACTTAAGGGAAAACCGTTAAATGGGTGAACTATGACAACAAGTCCCATGTCATATGCTAGATGTCACTAAGGGGCACATTGTGAATGATTGAAATACGATGAAAATCGACTTCAACAAATTGGTACCCTCAACCCAGAAATATACTCCATGAGAAAAATGGGTCTGTGTGTAGTTGTCTAGAATTACTGCTATTGTTATCTTGTAATTTGCAACAATTTCTATGTGTAACCTTATAAACTGTATTATATGTTACTATGTTCCTCTATGTTTATTTACTGAATCAGCATTTCCAAAGAGTAAAATAAATCATGTACTGTTAAGCACACCAGCCAATGGAGGCTCTATTACTGTATACCAGTCCTTTTAAACAAGAAATGGATAATGATGGACAAAATGGGACCCCCAGATCAATTAGAGAACTGTGAATGACCAAAGGAATAACAAATGCGCATTTAGATATACATAGTCTATATAAATATCTGGAGGAAACATGTTGTATTCTAAATATGGGAGATGATATTTTATGCTTGACTGAAATATTTCTAAAAGACTGTATTGAGAACAAAATTATTCAATACCCAGGGTATACTATTCGCATGCATGACCGCACCAAGGACAGTGGTAAGCTGAGTGGAGATGGTGTACTTCTCTACTGCTCAAATAGTTATCAGACCGAACATAGGTCTGAGATGAATATATATACCCCAAATCCGGAGATATGTTGGGTCACTTCAAAGTTACCAGATACCAGAACCCACCACATTGCTTGTATCTATAGACCCCCTGATGGTGATTTTGAGTGTTGTGCAAATGTCATTGAAGACCAAGTGGTTACATTGATAAATGATAGACCCTGTGATATAACAATATGTGGTGATATGAATGTGAATCGGATGCACCCAAGAGATACTAAAACTAAATGCCTGAGGGATCTGTACAGACGGTTAGGCCTATATAACATCATTCATGGGATAACATACCCAATGAATAATGGAGGAACCTGTATAGACCACCTTGTTGTGGATCACCCAGAATTTTTTAAATGCCATGGTAACTGATTTGGGTGCGAAAGATCACAATTTAATCTTGGGTTAAGAAAAAGCCTAAATCTCTCAAGGGGGAAAAATTATAAGGGCTAGAAGTTTTAGAAATTTTGATGAAAAATCCTTCAACAGGGATATTGTATTACAAGATTGGTCGCCTGTCCTGACTTGCAATGACCAGATGTCGCCTGGGACCGTTCTTCAACTATTGTTAATGATGTGTCAAACAGACATGCTCCATTCAAATGCATCAAAGTCAATATACACCTACCCTGATGGATAACTACTGAGTTCCTGTCCCTGTGTGATGCAAGGGATCAACTCATTAAGGTCCATAACAGAAACCCAACCCCTGAAGCATGGCTGCCGCAAAAAGAATGAGCATGTTGTCGAACAGACAAAACAAATTCTCAAGAGGGATTAACGTTCTATAAAACCATGATTCAACCAGTGATCGAATACTGTGATTTTATTTATGGAGGCATGAGGATGAAGGATGCGGCTGATCTGCAGGTTTTACAAAATAACGCCCTAAGAACAATTCTCAAAGTTGATAGTAGAGTATCAACTAACGAAATGCATGCCGCACTCAATTTGGACAGACTGGATGCTCGTATATGAACCCACACAGTTAATCAAGAATTCAAATACCTGAAAAGTGATGACACAAATTCTGTGAATGCTATGTTTAAACATCTAGATGGCAATAGGACCAGGAATACTTGTGTGAGTACTCAAGGGATCTTCAGTTCCGAAAGTTAAACTGAAAGTCAGCTGGAGCGCTTTCAATTATAGAGGGGTGATCGACTGGAATATCATCCCTCATGATATCAGAGATGCAGAATCGTTACAACAATTCAAACATAATCTTTCTAAAAATAATCCATTCAGAAGCTAACTAAACCTAGCGATATCGTTCGTGAATTGTAAACAATAATAAAATAGGATTTGTGACGCTGATTTAAGGTAAACACCTAAAGATATAATTATACTAAGCTGCACTGAGAATGTGCCTCTAAGTGGAAGTGCAGCCGAGTATAAATAAACAAACAAACAAACAAACTACTTTAGAGAGACAATAAGTAATGCGAATGGGAATGGGAATAGCAGATTACTATGGCAGGAAATTAATAGGGCTTTTGGTCCTACGAAAGAAGTGTCGAAAGACCCCAAAATCATAAATGGTGTGAAAGACCCAATCTTAAAAGCTGGTGAATTAAACAGACACTTTACAACAAGTTGGACCTAAATTAGCTCACTGGAGTGAGAATTTATGATACATCCTCTCACTTTGAAGGAAATCCATTGGAACTTTCCACCATTATTGAGAAAGATATTAAAAATGTAATTGGAACTATGTCCCCTAGAAAAGCCAGTGAGGACGATGGCTTTACAGTTAAGATTATGAAAGCAGCTTGCACCCTTCTTGATACTTATTGCTTACATGGTCAATCTCAGCATCATCAGGTCACGTGTCCACACAAAGTGGAAGATAGCATCTGTGTCAGCCATCTATAAAGATGAAAATAGGGACGATCCAAATAACTATCATACAATAAGTGTCCTACCAGTCATATCTAAAATCCTAGAAAAGCAATGCTTTTACTAAACCAATTACTAAACGCATTTGATAAGGGACAAGCGAGTGCAGTAATCTTCCTTGACCTGAAGGAGGCCTTTGATACTGTGGACCACTACATTCTACTACAAAAACTAGAAAAATGTGGCTTGAATCAAGAAGCACTAAAATGGTTTGACAGCTATCTCTCAGATCGTAAGCAATTTACCTGTGTGGAAAGCATAAAGTCTGACCCAGATAGAATAGAATGTAGTGTACCACAGGGATCGATCCTTGGCCCGCTCTTATTTTTATTGTACATTGATGACCTGCCAACATGTGTGGATTTCAGTGATATATCAATGTACGCGGATGACACCGCCTTGTCTTACTCAAGCTTTGATCCTATGGACCTACAGCTTTCTATTCAACATGATGTCAGGGGTCTCTAATGGTGGTTAGAGTCAAAAAGTTAACGTTAACTGTTATGCTAGTTGGAAGCAAGCATAAATTGAGAGAATTCAACAATTTTGCTATATCAATGGCTTATACACAACTTGAACGGGTAATGACGTTTTAATACTTGGGATTTATTCTTGATGAATGTCTAACTATGATGCCCCACATTGACTCTGTTCACAATCGCATAGTTAAATAATCAAACATCATTGGTTGTGTGCAAAAGCTTTTCAACAAGTCAACTGCTTCACTTCTGTATAAGAGCCTAATTGTCCCAATCTTAGATTATGGGGATAAAGTATATCACACAGCACCTGCATATCAATTGAAGAGGTTGCAAAAATTGCAAAATGTATCATGTCAATTCATTTTATGCTCAGATACGAGAACTCTTATTTATAATATGCATGAAGCCTGAAGCTAGACACAATCCACACCCTAGCAGTGAAACACTTGGTAACACAAGTATATAAAGCACTACACAGGAAGTGCCCATCTTCTATCTCAAAATTCGCGCTGAGCAGATCGCAGATGAAATATCTACATGATCACAGCATGGAAACAATCTGAAAGTGCCCAGGAAAAGAACAACTTTTGGCCAGAAAGCTTTTGACATGAGAGGACCATGTTCCTGAAACAGACTGAAAGATGAACTCAAATCTGCAAGCTCTCTGCAAGAGTGCAAAACACTACATAATAGAATATGGTGAATCTACGTTAAAAGAAATTATTTGTATGGTCATGAGACCTCTAGCAATCCACGTTACACAGTGTTTCTCTGCTTGCCCCTATTGTTTTCTTGTTCATTCCATGGAGCAGATATATAGAATCATATAATTTCAAAGAGAGTATCTGGGAAGCCCCCTCCCCCTTTTTTGTTCATTGTTGTCCATAGGAAACTTTCACATATTGTTATTATACTGGTATTGGGGCTATGTAAGGAGTGGAGTAAGCATGTCTACATGTGCTAGGTGCTGACAAGTCATATGGTTATATATAGCTGGACATGCCTGGTTTATTATGTTTATTACTGATACTAATAAAGGGGTACTACTATATTTTTCTAAACCTGAAAACACAGCAGAGTGAAATTTATGTGCATTTTCAATGAAGTACCCATGTTTCTTCCTCTTGATGTATTTATCTTGACTGTATTATTGTTCTCTTCACCTCAAAATGCCTACATACCATATATAGTAACTTCCCCTCTAAAGTGGATATTGACGAGATGTGTGAAAACACAGCCGCTATATCAGATACAGCCCGTCACACAAATGATTTACTGTTATGCATTAAGTTGTACGTAATTCAATCGTCAATAAACAATTGAAACTCAAACTGAACTGAATATTGGGCAGGACACGATATATGTATGTGTATGTGCCCGTACAAGTGAGTTTAGGGTTGGGAATATGCTTATCGAACGTGATTGCACCGTAGGCTAGTCGCCAATGACGACAGTCTTTATCAGGTTAGTTAAGCCATAATTGTTAGGTAAGTGCAGCAGAATCTCCCATCAAAATGCTGAACGTGCCGAAAGCACCGAAAGTACCGAATGCATGTAAACAAATTGATGGTCGCCTTCACAAACCCATCGTGCCACCTCATCACCCAACTGCATCAAAGTCTTCAAAATAGTGCCATGAACTTGTTCTCTGTGGTGCATTTATCATCCGACACCAGCACCCTCTCGACTATTATGATAATATCGAATAGCTATTTGGATCAGAACATCATATATCAGAAGCCAAAGCATGTGTTTGTTGGAACACGCAGCATGATGATCACCGGCTGTCCTTGGGTGTCTTTTGAAGGATAGTAGAAATCTGTTGACATAATCCACTCCTCCACACCAAGACTTTAGAAGTTAGTGGAGCCCTTTTTCGTGGTTGTTGAACCATCAACTGAAGTGTGCACCGAATAGCCATGAACCTTGATCCAACTAGTAATTTTGTTGATAATCCAAAAGATGTCCAACAATGTGGTGCTTCAATGCCCTGGTGTTCAGTTTCCAGTGAGTCTTGTCTTCTACGCTTTTTGGGCATGGTGGAGGCTAGAAAGCTTGAATGTGAGGGAAAAGCGTTTCCCAGATGTATCTCGAATCCAGCACCACTGATAGGCTTTATCTAGCATCCATACACAGATAATCTGCGACTGTGTTCTGCAGCAATGCAAAGACCAATGGCGTGATGCCACAGCTGCCTACTGTGATGCAAAGATCGAAGGCACAATGTCATGGCTGCCATCAGTATGCAAAGATCAAAGGTCCAATGTCATGGCGGCCACCAGTATGCAAAGATCAAAGGCACAATGTCATGGCTGTCATCAGTATGCCAAGATCAAAGGCCCAATGTCATGGCTGCCACCAGTATGTGAAGATCAAAGGCATAATGCCATGGCTGCCACCTTATGCAAAAATCAAAGGCATGATGCCACGTCTATCACTTTATGCAAAGATTAAAGTCACGATGCAACTACTGTCACCTGTGATGCAAAGATCGAAAGCACAATGCCCCAGGTTCCACCTGTGATGCAAAGATCAATAACACGATGCCTCAGGTGCCACCTGTGATGCAAAGATCGAGGGCACGATGTGACTACTGTCAACTGTGATGCAACGATCGAGGGTACGATGTGACTACTGTCACGTGTGATGCAAAGATCGAGGGCACGATGTGACTATTGTCACATGTGATGCAAAGATCGAGGACACGATGTGACTACTGTCACCTGTGATGCAAAGATCAAAGGCACGATGTGACTACTGTCACGTGTGATGCAAAGATCGAGGGCACGATGTGACTACTGTCACCTGTGATGCAAAGGTCAAAGACACGATGTGACTACTGTCACCTGTGATGCAATGATAGAGGGCACGATGTAACTACTCTCATCAGTGATGCAAAGATCAAAGGCATAATGCCACGACTGTCACTAGTGATGCAAAGATCAAAAGCACGATGTGTCTACTGTCACCTGTGATGCAAAGATCAAAGGCATAATGCCACGACTGTCACCTGTGATGCAAAGATCAAAGGATGTGACTACTGTCAACTGTGATGCAAAGATCATGGACACAATGCGATTACTCTCACCTGTGATGCAAAGATCAAAGGCACAATGTGACTACTGTCACCTGAGGTGCAGAGATCAAGGGCACAATGCCATGACTGCCATCTGTAAGGCACCATGTAACTACTGCCACCTGTGATGAAAAGATCAAGCACACAATGCTGTGGCTGCCATCTGTGATGCAAATATCAAAGGCACGTTGTCATGGCTACCATCTGTGATGCAAAGATGAAAGGCCCAATGTCATGGCTGCCACCTGTGATACAATGATCAAAAGCACAGCGCTGCCACTAAGGTCTGAAGTGCAATTATCTGAGGCACAATGCTGACACTGAGACCAGGAATGTATCATCAAAAGTATGATGCTTCCACTGCTGAACGTGATTCAATAATCACTGGCACAATGCCACTGCCGATGCCCGTCAATGAGGACATGACGGCAGCACTATGTGGGATACAATGATCAAAGACAGAGTGCCTCTGCCGAGGCCTGTCATTCGATGATCAAAGGCACGATAATGCCTGTGATGATCGAGGGCATGACACGACCACCGCCTGTGATGCAATGTTCACAAGCTCGGTGCCACCACTGCCTCTGATGGCAGCGCATGTGATGCAGAAGTCAAAGGCATGATGCCTGTGATGCAATGATCAAAGTCATAACACCGCCATCATCTGTGATGCAATTATCAAATGCTTGATGCCACCACCGCTGCCTGTGATACCACCAGGGCGTGTGATGCAACAATAAAAGGAACGATGCCACCGCCAACTGTAAATACAATGATGGGAGGCATAACGTCGCCACTCAGCTAGCACCGTACCCTTGATCATTACAGAACATACACGTACATTCATCAAAGCTAAATTCATCATATATTTGGAATCCCGTGGAAGCTTTTGATTTAATTCAAAGACGTCTTCAAAGTGGTTTGACATGATGATAGTGTTTGTACTTCTTCAGAAAATTATGAAATCATGGTTGCTATGCGAGATAAATGGGTTGCCATGCATTTCATTATACTTCCGTATAAAAAAGAATTGCTCCATACATCTTAAGATTGGTCGATGTTCATGAAATGAAGTTCTTTTGTGTGTGCCTGGCAGGTGAGTTATCATATGTTGAATCATTATAATTCAAACATACAAAACTCATTTATCTGGTATACAAACACGACAAATAGGAGCCAGATGAGAGCCACTTGGACTGAGAGTTGAGAGCAAATGTGGGCTTGCATTCGATAATATTGGAATGGAAAACAATTTCAGACTGAAGGGTCCTCATGTCTCAATATAGCCCCTCTGGTGCTAAACGAGACATTAAATTCCACCAAATCAATCAATCACATACAAGAGCGAATTCGGGTTGCAGTCACCAGTAGGTGGCGTGTCATATGTGACGTCATCGTCAGTGGATAGGCACAGTAGAGGCACCCTGGGTGCAGTGCTTCACCCTTTCTCTCATATACATCGCAAAACACCCTTGGATAAATGTGTCTTAAGTCCAGTTGGAAAGCTTCTAATGGTCCGATTTGTATGAAATGGAAAGCAAACTGTAGTAGAAGATTAGATCTAGCCATGTAGCCATTTCATCGATTCACAGCTCACTGGCGTGAGCTGTGAATCAATGAATGAGCCACTTGAAGGGAAATTGATGTAGTGGTGAAAGAGCCGATCAGCAACTTGTCATGTAACATAATTTTAGTGTTGACCATGGTGTAGCGCTGCCGTAAGTACGGTTTATAACTTCATTAACCCTTCTACTACTATAACCCCAAATCCCCCTTGGATGTTATGTCATTCAGGTCCAATTGCAAAGCTTCCAATGGACGGATTTGAGTGAAACAGAAAGCAAATTGTAGTAGGCAATACGATACGGTCACACAACTATTTCGTCAATGCACTACTCACTAGCGTGAGCTGTAAGTTGATGAGATATTCCACATCAATGAAATAGTGAAAGAGTTAGATCTGCGAGCATGTGCCCTCTTCAAGCGGTGTCATGCGACAGAATTCAATGCCATTTCCTGATGAGCCTCTAGTCCAAGCCATCAATCGTGATGAAAATGTACCATTATTTCACAAACCTTCTTTTGAGACTACCAAGATTGAAGAGTGTTTATTTTTACCCTTGGAGGGGATAAAGGGGGACTAACTTATCTATCCCTGCATGTATTCAACATTACAACTTTATACAAATGATAACAAAATCATACCAGCTGTTTTTCAATTAACCTCACTGAAGGGTCATCTGATGTGGGTAGAGGTGTGCATGATCTGACAGTTGTTTCTAACTGATAACCATTATAGTTTTTTACTACAGTGCTGAGGATCTTAGGCCGATGCTAACAGGGGATCAGGCATCAATCCTTCATAGATCTTGAACGCATGATATGTGTTTGACGATTCTGAATTCGGCATCCCGTGATTCATGCAATCCTCTGAGCACCGATGTATGTACGTTATTTCCGAGTATGCATTCATAAAGGTTTTGGTGTTATCATGTTTGAGATGTTAATGATAATTATTGATGTACAGATTGCTAGATCATACTTGTATTATAATAATATGTAAAAATATATGTGATTGGGGAGGGAGATGAGGCTCTGCTTCATCCTCTCAGGAAAATGTTGGATGGGGTGTGAAAATGGCAATCCTCTACCAAGAAGCGCGCCAAGATATGTGCAATGGTACACTCGTTTTATTCGCCCCCTCCCATTTCTAATCTCACATCAGAATAATTGCTTAGATGTTGATTATTTGCAAAGATCATGAATTCCAATCTGTCAGCGTTTAACCCTTTTGCTATAATAAGCCCCCGAATCACCCTCAAATGCGGCGTCTTTCAAGTCCAACAGGAAGACATATAATGATCGGATTCGAAGAAATGAATAGCAAACTGTCGTAGGGACTGAGAATTGGCCATGTGGCTATGTCATCAATTCGAAGCTCACCAGCGTGAGTTATGCATCCATGAAATAGTCATATAGATAGAAATAGATGACTTCGCGAAAGGGTAAAGATTGAATTGTTAGACGGTGATATACGGGCGTAGGATATTGCAATGGGAATTTCCAGTTGTATGACGTCAGCATTTTGTGCGTGGTTGTACAATACAGTATCGTCAGTACAGTTTCTGAGTCATGTATGGTATCTGGCAGCTTATTAATGTAGATAATAAATAGCATTTGTCCCAGAATGGAACCCTGCCGGATGCCACATGTGACCGGGGTTTCTTCGGACAGTACACGGCCGAGGATTTGATAGATTGATGATAGCCACATGCAATTTCACATTCATATATCAATGTATATAAATTTAAATGCCGCGCACATCAAATGCTGTGATTGATTGATTGATTGATTGGTTGAGTGATTGATTGATATCGACCATTTGTAATTTCACATTCACATGCATAATTGTCACACATTCTTGTATGCCTCAGACATCAAATGATGTGATGTGATTGATTGATAACCATATACAATTTCACATTTATACATTATTGTATGCACTCACATGCCACGTATATCAACTGATGTGAAGTGATTGATTAATTGCTTGATAAAAACTATTTGTAATTTCACATTCATATATGATTGTTTTCACTCTTACATGCCACAAACTTCAAATGATGTGAAGTGGTTTGATGTGAGTGGTTGATTGTTGAATTGATGACAATCATATGTAATTTCACATTTATATATGATAGAATGCACTCTTATATGCGGTGCACATCGAATGATGCGAAATGATGTGATGTGAGTGATTGATTGATCAACTGATGAAAATCATATCTAATTTCACATTCTCATATTCCGAATACATCAAATGATGTGAAGTGGTATATGAAATTTCATATCCATATATAATAGTACACTTTTGTCTACCATGTACATCAAACATCAGGTGATGTGAGTGATGTGATGTGATGAGTTGAGATGTAATGTGATGTGATGTGATGTGATGTGATGTGATGTGATGTGATGTGATGGGGTGTAATGTAATGTTGAATGTTAATGTAGATAATGAATAGCAATTGTCCCAGAATGTGATGTAATTTGATGTGATGTGATGTGATTGATTGATTGATTGAATGATTGATTGATTGATAGCCATATGCAATCACACATTCAGATAGACTAGTACTACACACTTTTTCGTCATGTACATCAAACAAGGTGATGTGATATGATGTGATGTAATGTGATAGATTGATTGATAGCCATATGTAATCTCACACCCATATACATTCGTAATGCACTCTAGTTTGCCATATACATCATATGCTCAAAAACACTAATTCACCTGATACAGCATGTTAGCGACGATCAGCACTGTATGAGAACTGCAAAGTATCAATGACTATGTCGATATTATGTTAATTGTTTCACCACCATAATTTCGAAATCACCCTTGGATATTGTATATCAAGTCCAACTGGAAGGCTTCTAATGATCCAATTTGAAATAAACAAAAGACTAACTGTAGTAGGAAAGATCTGACCATGTGGCAATTTCATCGATTTTCAGCTCACGCCAGTGAGCTGGAGATTGATGAAATGGCCACATGGATGGAAATAGATGAGGTAGTGAAAGGGTTGATGTCATTAAAGAGTCATGGTAAAATGAGTCATAGCACAACCTCATCAATGCATATTTGAATACATGCACCCTTACAAACCAAAATACCTGGTTTCATGGGCGATTGAAACCATGCACGGCTCCAACTGGCCTCGTCTGTGCAGGAATATGCAGCCATCACTTCTCTTCCTGTAAGTCTTGCTGGCAAAAGTTAGCGGTTGCATCACAAATCTGGAACCCAGTTAGGCTTAAATTGGAATGATATCAATAGTATGTATAAGATATTTGCGGATATGCGGTGGCGGGACTAGCGAGTAATGAGTTTCTAAAATAGCTAGCGAATCCTGGTGGCCGTTGCTAAACGGTCAAACACTCCTCGGCGATGACGGTTCACAAACACGGGTCAATTTGTGCCAATAGTGATGGAACTAGTCCCGATACCTGTGCCAAAGACGCCTCTCTATCGCAAGCCATCCCCGCCAAAAGTCAAGAATTTACGCGTACCCTCCATAATTGTACGCGTACTCAAAAGTGGGCTGCACGTAACCTAACTTCCTGAATGGTGGTGGTGGTGGTGGTGGTAGAGGTGTAACGATGACGACGACGACGATGACGACGACGACCACGACAACGACCACGACGATGTGAGTGTTTGGTGGAGGGTACCCCCAAGAAAGTAACATGCACATGAGTGTTTGGTGGATTGTACCCTCGAGAAAGTAATGTTCATATGAGTGTTGGGTGGAGGGTACCCTCGAGAAAGTAACATTCACATGAGTGTTGGGTGAAGGCTACCCTCAAGAGAGTAACGTGCATGTGGGTGTTGGGTCATAGCCCTATCTGGCAGCTTATTAATGTAGATAATAAATAGCATTTGTCCCAGAATGGAACCCTGCCGGATGCCACATGTGACC
>JAUOBU010202159.1:0-12431 GCA_032360585.1 Nereis procera | reverse complement strand
CTGGTCAGAGGAGAAGGAGAATGAGGACGACGACGACGACGACCCTTGGAGCGGAGCCTGTGGCCAACCCTTGGGGACAAAATCTGGGGCCAACCCGTGGGGTAACCTCTGAGTCAACCCTTGGCGCTGATCTCTTGGGCCGACCCTTGGGCCAACCCTTGAGGCCTACCCTTGGGACCAACTCTTGGGGCCCACCCTTGGGCCAACCCTTAGGGCCAACCCTTGGGACATACCCTTGGACATGCCCTTGGGTGAACTCTTTGGACCAACCCTTTGCCCGACCTTTAGGGCATATGCTTGGGGCAAACCATCGAGTCTGACCCAACCCTAGTGGCCTACCCTTGGAACCAACCTAACGGGCCTACTCTTGGGCGAACCCTTAGGACCAATCCTTGTGCCCAACTTTTTGGGCCCACCACATTCGGCGGGGATTGACCACTGCCTTGGATCAAAACCAAAACAACCTGCTGAATTGTTTGGTAAGGCAATAGGTGTAATTCACTACTAGTTTGTGACTGTTAGACCGTTGAATTTCCATCACATGCACAAATATGCCAGACTCGTAATCTATCGCAAGCTTATACATCTGTAACAAGAGACCAGCCTTCTTTAGAGACCATCTACGGCAGGACACTAGATAGTAAGTATATTCCCCACACTGCCATTCTGCTCGTCACTGCCATTCTGCTGTGGTGTGGATGTTGGTATGGACGTCACATGAAACTATCGGGTGTGTAGTTAAGTCACACGGCATATGCTAAAAATGCTATAGTGTGGGGACTTGATGAAATAGCCACATGATCAGATCTTATTCCCTACCACAGTCTGCGTCCATTTCACTCACATTGGAGCACCAAAAGCCTATCAATTGGATGTGAAAACCACAATATCCAAAGGTGATATTAGGAGTTCTTTGGGTAGAGGGTTGAGAAACCCATTATGCATATACACTTGGACCATACATGAATGGAAATGGTAGAAAACACTCGATGTAATGATACAATATCTCTTCTGATCAGGACTCGAAAGGCACCAAGCTGTTGGGACTTGTTGCTGCCTTCCATGCCAAAGGTTCTGGTTTGTCTCAAGATGGTATCACCTTTACCTCATTATCGCATCACAAAATGGGCACTGTGGCACTCCTTCCCCCAAATGTCAAAACAGTTTCCTATTGACAATTAGATAAGGCTATTGCAGAACCAGTATTCTAGGGGCCAGCCGGTAAAGCAGTGAATTCAGTCCGATGTACCAGCAATATCACTATGATGTCTGTTACTCATGAAGGACCTAATTGTGCATATCAGGGCAATGGCAACATCAGAGGTTCAATTCAATTGTCAGCTAATTCATCTCTTGTCGGTGTTTCCTCTCATTACTCTACCGACAATAATCGCCTCAGAATACTTTACGGGAGAGAGGATGGATGGATGAAATGTAGAGATGAGCCAACGTCAGCTCGAAATTGTAATGGTGTAACGAGTGGGAATCACAATGATATAACGTCTATGGCGCCAGAAGGTAAATTTATCACATCTTGGGTCTTTCTGTATGTGCAGGATTTCATTTTCACAGTGTTTAGTAAATATGGGAGAACGATATCAAGACTATGTCTCAACAACGCAGACTGCAAGAAGAGGTATTTTGACACCAAAAGAAATCCATACTCTCTTGCAGAGAGAGAGAGAGAGAGAGAGAGACTACCATAGTTGCTAGTGGACACCCACCTACAGGAAATATCCGGATTTCAAGATGATATCTCATGATTTTTCTGACTGAACGACCAAATAAGGAGTCTTATACAATATTAGTTTAACCCCGAGTGTTGACTTCAAGATAAATTCGCTTAATTTCATCTCTATCCAGAACTGATAGAAGAGAATTGTTGCCTAGTGGAAGAGAACACGTCTAATCTTCAGTGAAATGCATGCAGGCCTGCCGAAAAACATTATTTAGGGAGATATCTGGTGGGAATGACTAGTGCAAATGAGTCCCTCATCATGAGATCTCTCTTGAGCATATACCGCTAATCTAGCCGATCTTTCACCTACTTACATAGAATAACTCACACACTAGATATCAGTGCAGCATATGTCTACAGGTTCAAACAGAAAGACTGGAAGTTATAACCCTCTGTGCTAATCAATTTGTTGTGCCACGTAGCACCTTTCCCCATCTCATCTTGATGTCTACTTGTGTTGATCATAGAACAGTTGGGGCGGTGTGTCTGTGATGTGTTTTGAAGATGCTTACACACACGTTCAGTGCAGCCTGAGATATATTGAATTTGTCTCCCATTTATTTGGCACCAGGCTGACGGAAATGTAGAAATTGCCAATTGCATTGTCCAGTTTACGAATAAATGAAATTTGGGTGTCTTCATCGAATCTGGAATCACTAATGCAACACATTTTACTCATTCGAGCAGTCAGAGCTATGCACCTATCTGACCCCTATTTGTCAGCTTTCCGTGGTCACTTCACCAACCTAGAGAAGTATATGAAGTTCAAAACAAACATGTAAGAATGTCAGATCATCTGTGGCTGCTGACAAAAGGAACAGACGAATAAAAGACCAGGATATAAACACAAAAAAGTACACTAGTTGCAGGAAGAATGTGAAAAGATGAATGAGTTGGGTAAAGTGAAGTCTGTCAAATCTTCATGATATAAGCTCATCATCCATCATAGCTGTATGTGTCCTGTCAGTGGTAGTTCCATACACTGCGAAAAAGAAGAAAAGATAACTTTCTCAATGACGGGTAAAAGCCGTGCTTTACTAGCAAAATCATATGAATGTTCACAGATAGATATGATGAAAATTGATTCAAAGCAATTTCCTCACCATCCCACTCATCAATCCACAGTGATTGATGCATCAGTGGTCATGTGTATTAAACCCTATCACAACAATCTGTTTTAATTCATGTGGCTATTTGATCAATTCACAGCTCCCACGCCAGTGAGGTATGAATTGATGAAATAAGCACATGGCCATATCCTATTTCCAACTACATTTGCTTCTCATTTAATTCAGATGGGATCATCAGAAGTTAGGAATACCGCAGCGACCTCTGTCAGATCCATCACCGATCTGAACTGTGGTTCACTAAACTTTGCAAAGAACATGAACAATCAAAGATAATGAGGGCTCCCTGAATTATTTCATCAATTTGTGATCACAACATATTGTATCTAATAGAGCTGGACACATTGGTCTCGACCAGGGTCTCCATCACCACACATCATGGAAGTAAGAATGCCAGTCTTTTGGCGAGTATTGGGATTGAGTGAATAGCAGACTACTCTTCTGCATCACCGCATCTGGGCAGGACCCAAAGGAGGTTGCAGTGGTGGAGCAGAAAGTGCAGAAAAAAGGGGAAGGAGAAGAAAAAAAGACCAGGAAGAGGTGGTGGTGGTGATCGCGGAGGAGATGCGGGAGGAGGAGAAGGAGGAAAAGGTGGAGGAGGAGGAGGATGAGGAGGAGGGAAAACTACAGTGAAGGGCGAGGGGCGACAGGAAGCAGCGACAATGGAGGGAGAGGAGAAAGAGGAGGGGATGGAGAATGAGGAGGCGGAGAAGGCGGAGAAGGAGGAGGAGGAGGAGGAGGAGGTGAGAAGGAGGAGGAGTAGGAGAAAGGCCAGTGAAATTCTGTGATGCAGTGGATGAAATCCTTGATGTCATTAATGAATTGATGTTAGGTAGATTGAATTGAAGTTAGGTAGATTGAATTGAAGTTGGGTAGATTGAATTGAGGCTAGATAGACGTTATTATCTAGAATTAATAAATGAATACATAAACTTGATAACTCAGTCTCATGATTGTCTCTTGTATGATCAATTTCATAATATGCTTCCGTCTGACAGAATTATGAGTGGCACAGTGCCCAATACATTTTGACAAAAATCTCCCTTAGCATCATCGCTATGATCACAAGTGTAATGCCTGGATCACTTCCACTCAGTTTTCTCCATCACACATTTATTTATACATATTATGAGTCATCCATTATGTCTTTGGTTGCCACTTCCATTCAAATCCAATCTAATGGTCTGATTCGAATGAAACAGAAAACAAACTATAGTGAGGAATAAGATCTGGCCATGTGTCTTCTCCATCAATTCACAGCTCATAAGCATTAGCAGTGAATCGATGAAATCACCACTTGGGCGGAAATCGATGTGGTAGTGGAAGGGTTAAGCACTTCATAATTCTGGATTTTGTTGTATTAAACTCATACTTTCATCGATGCGACTGTATATAGGGGCAAACAGGGTTGGTATTGGAGGGCCAGAAGACATTCACCAAAGGACCACATGTGTGTCATCGAGGACACTACATATTGGGATGGAAAGGGTGTGGTTGAAGATCATAGCATGACAATTTGATAAAGTTTTGATATTGACTCGAGCAGCTGGCATCGGGTAACGTGCAGTCTCCACTCACAATGAGAGATGCTGTGAGCAACAAGTCAGTGAAAGTGAAGTGGTGTCCTGCTGAGTGGGTGAGTGATTGAGCCCAAGAATCTTTCTCACTACACCACAATCAGTCAACAGTTGTTACACCCATACAGAATGCCATCAATGAGAACTGTCCTCATTATGCTAGCCTTTTTTGAACCAGAAGTAGCCTATGTGTGTATATGTGTTCATTCATCCCCAAATTGATGTGGTATACGACATATACTGGAAGAACAAAAAATAGCACACTGAAATGAGATATTTTTAGGTAGAATGGACTGAGATAACAATATTCATCTCATGCCATATTGCATGAGATACACAATGCCTAGTACTTCATAGTGCCGTGACATGATTTCATTTCAATGTGGCAGGTTCTCACATCACAGAGCTCAGAGCAAGCAGCTGTCTGCAGGCCATTCCATAAAGTTTGATGTTCTGGTCATCATGGAATGGTTCAAGACAGGTTGTATCTTCGGTTTTGGCTAAACAAATGTTAATGGATTCCCAGATTGTGAAAGGTATAATGGACAAAAGTGACAACTCAATTGTCTGTTGTGGAGTGTGTGTACATATGTATGTCCTACTTGGGCACCTAGTGTTACAACAAAAAGATGTTATCAAGAATGCGTGATAGAGGTCTGATTCGAACAAGGTGAGGAATTTGATATTGATTCACTGAACCCCTGTTCATCTTTCTCCTGTCAAATTTCCTTGTCAAAGATGATTAGGATTGGTATTTGGTGTTCCTAAAATCATGCAGTTGCTAAAACACTGCCAACAACTGCAGATTCACTGAGATGAAAAATTGATCTCTTTTTCTGCGAATTAAATCTCCATGAATATACGGAGATCTCTATATTGGTCTAGAGGTAGGGAAAAACCTTCATGAATGGAGTATGTATATTAGCTTGGATATACAATGGGTGAGATGTGTGCATGCATATCTGTTAAAAAGCTGTGATATCACTATCAGCCCACTTTCACATCAGTGACTCTCTGTATACATTCGATATTTCTTTTCTCATTTCCTTGCAACTCAAAAAGCCTTACATATTAAACACTCAAGTAATTTTTGCAAAAACAATGTAGGAACGATACGAATTCATATTCGAAGGAACATCTATCTCATGTCATAACCATTTCATTACTTCATCTGTTCCTACCCATGTTGCTGTTCCATCGATTCCCAGCTCATGCAATTGAACTGGGAATCGATGAAAGTGCCACATTGGCAGATCTTATTCTCCACTAAAGTTTGATTTTCGAGACATTCAAATCGGACCATTGCAAGCCTTCCAATTGGACCTTAAAGACAAAATATCCAAAGATGATTTGAGGTTTATAGGAGTCAAAGGGTCAGGGGATATGATGGGCAGGGTGGGGTTCTGACTATTGAAAATGCGGTTCCATCATTATTCGACCCTCATATGCTGATATATGAGCTAGAACATTCTCTAATAGACAAAATATGATTTTCCTCTCAATCGGTGTTTTTAAATAAGCTTTAACCGGAAAATATGATTCTACTCACGCCAATGTAGGTAGTCCACCATCTCAACTGTAAAGGCACGTGAGGGGTTTGTATTTCCAAAGTTAAAATCACTTTCTAAGCTACTAGAAGTAGGCTCAAATACGTTGTCAAAAGAGAGAATCTCAGTCTTAACCCCGATGGACTCACAGGCACGTGCTACCGCAGGTTCTATTTAGCCTTTGACATCTCAAACCCTCGAATCATCCTTGGATATTATGCCTTTGAAATCTAATTGAAAGGCTCGCAATGGCTTGAATTGAATGAAATGAAAATGGATGGTAATGGATGGTAATCGAAGCAGGAAAGTGGGCTCGAAGGGGTCAGCTACTACCCAGAATGGATCGTATTTCTCTTTACTATTTGTTATAATTCTTTCTCAGGAAGCTATCAATAAATTCAGTTCACATCTGATTAAGTCAGCAGTAATCATCATCTAATTTGGCAGAGGGGGATAGCGTTGCGCTTACAGGAAGCTTGACACTGCCATTGATCGCTCAGGCGTGACTGACTGTGAGCAGGCCGCAGAAGGCCCGCAGAAACGAGCCAGCAGGCCACTGGTTGGGAGGCTCGTGGTCGTGTAGGACCTGAAGACTTCTGCGGATACCAGCGACTATTGAGCATTTTAGGAGTTGCTATATTGGCGCTAGGATGTATCAGTCAGCATTCCTACGTTGGTTTGGTTCTTCTGAAGAGGCCACTCTCCTGTAGTCCAGCAACTGAGGAATTTCAACCACACTCTGAAAATGCGGGCAGAAATGCGTTTCGTGCGTAAGTATTTCTTCTGCGAAGGCATTTGCTGACTGTTTGCGACAATTGCCCGGCTGTGATCGCATAATAGTGCAATAAAAATGAAGCAAACGTGAATAGGTTTGTTTGTTCGAAGTATTCTTTCAGCCTGGACAAGGCATATCCAGAGACATTTTCAAGCCGGTCCAGCCAAAACATATATAATACAACATAATCTCATATGTATCCACTAGGGAGGGGAAGGAGAGCTCGGCCCATAAACATTTCATTATCTGTGTTGCATGGACATTTCTGCGTTCATTAACAATCAACAATCTCCATAGTATTTTGGATCCACCAATTCGACGAGAAAAAAATCGTTTCTGATCAGGTTGGACCAATTGGTTGAGAAAGCCCTGAAGGGAACTTTACCATAGTCTACTGGCACTACACCTATACCCCACAACATCCTGATATTTGAACATTTTAATTTGTATGACGAACATTGGTATCAGTAGTATATCGAACAAACATATATCTTAACTGAGGCTAAATATCACATGGAATCAATTTGATCAAACATGGATATAAACTATCCATTTTCATCGACCTTCTGGTGAAATAGCTTTCACAAGTTGCAAGTGAATAATTTTGCCCATTATCAAAACCATGAAGCCTCTTAGGGGCTTCCTTGAATACATATCTACGTCAGATGTCTGTCGCATCATCAAGGTCATTATATAACACACATCCTCGTATAGAGGTACACTTTTCAGACATTCTCAAATTACTTCAAGCTACATACTACTCATCATCGGTTGCTGCTCTTGTGTTTTACCATGTGAGTTTCATTCACGTATTTGAACCTGCACTTTACAGATTACGAGCCTTAATAATAGGGAGCTATGTGTAAGAACATACATTATGGTTGTCATTTTACTCAATAAGTTGCTAGAATTTTATCCAATACTGTATGTCAGAAATATGCGCATACCCATCCAGATTCAACGATATACGCATAGCCCTATTCGTATTTTTGAAGCCTGTCTACGTTGTATTGTGAAATTGCAGTTAAATGTAATCACAGCAGTACAAATAGGTAATATCGTTGATTTATAAATCACCAAGGATAAATCTTGGTCTACTAGACTTCTTATTTATCCTAACATTGGTCATTTCTGAAGAGTTTTCGTGATCATGATCGCAATGTGCAGAGGAACTCAGGTTTTCATCTGACATGAGAACCAAATATTTAAATAGATTTTTTTCCTCTTAATTACAGACTCACTCACATATGATTTGATATTCTGAAAATGTGTCACAAGTTGCTGGTGCCAAATATTGCGAACAGAGATTTCTTTGTGTTTAAGGTCAGATTTTACTGCATCCATTGTACCGATTGCTCTGCATTGCGATATTGAGTTCCAAGTGGGAATGTCTGGCAACCAAGATAGCGGGATCATCCACTTAAGCTTGGGGCCTTTTTTGACACTTTGAGCACGGAGGGAAATCATTTATAAAAATACGAAAAGCAAAGGTCCCAAAAAGAACACTTGTATGATATCACCTTTCCAGTCATCTTCACCGGATATACGATTACGAGAAGCAAATTATTATTCACGGTGTCAAAAACTTCTAAGATCCAGAAAGAGTACTCCACTGCACTGTAAAAATTTGTGTTATGATTAGACACAATCTGAGTCCTACATTTCGAGACAAGTTTATCTTTCATGTGTCTCATTATTAGACATGTCTAGCCTTTATTGTGTCTTAGAATAAGCTCAAATGAAAAATTGGGATTGTCTTTGTCATTATGCTTATCATCATCTCATCTGTTCTTGTCATCATCTTTATTATGTCATGTTGTTCATGTTGTCATGTTGTCAGTGTCTTCCTTGTCTTCTTCATGTCAGGTTTATTGACCTCCTCACTGTCCTATTCTTTATCCCCCAAGCCATAGTTTTTTTGTCCTCTTCTTTGTCCTTTTCACCATAGCCTTCTATACGTCTTTTGTCCTCTCGTCTTTGCCTCCTATTTTACAATATGGATGAGACCAGGCCTGATGTATAGATTTCACTGGAGTCACTCTTCCTGGATCCGGATTGACACACTTATTCTGACATGCAAAATGTACAACGGATTGTAAATGCAACGTTCCAATATATTAGAAATAGTAGGGAGCATGCTCACAGGTCAATTGTTTTTTTATCACCTGCTTCACCCTCCTCGGAAAAGAAAGTGATGCATCCTACCTTCCAATCACCAGACTCTATTTTTGTAAATAAGTACAAGGTAGACATATATGTTATGGTTGCTACAATGTGTGTTTCCCTAGTTTGAGGTACCTAGCTGTAATGCAAATAACCCCGCTAGCGGTACTTGTTTTTACTTCAGATATGACGTCTTTCATATTTTGACATGAAATATGTTCAATTTGGAGCCATATGGTACAAAAAAATACAATTCAAGTCGTCGCGTCTTCCTCACTCAGCTATATATTCTGCTGTTACCTACTTCGGTTATCCTCTTGAAACCTTAATTTTTCTCATATGGACAGCTTTCACCAATGACATTTACTATATGTGAATTAGAATTATCTTAACCTTGCAGCCGGCTGTTGTTTGCTAGGCTATCGCTTCAGCTCATCTGACTTATGTGAAAGGTAAACGGTTCTCCCCAGAAGTTAAAAGTGTTTCTCGCCCTTATGTATGTGGTCTATCTTTTCTGTTTCACTTTTTTCTTGACTCCAAAGATTACGTTATGATCATTTATAAGTCTTGATGATATCCCTCCTGTGCCATAATAATCGGACCAGTTGGTTGAGTCCCCACACACCGCAGGCATGGTGTGCGGTACGCCTACAACCTTCATGATCTAACTGACTTGTTCATTCTATTGCTGTGCCCCTCCAGCGCGCGACGATGCATTTCTCGACGCCGCATTTGGTCGTTGGCTATTTTCGATAGCGTGATGGGGCTCGAGTAACTGCCGAACCTTGCATAATGTCTCGCCTATCCCGAATCCATTGAAGGGAGATTTGACGTGTGATGTGGATAGAGGTGTGCACGGACTGAAATACGTCTCCAACTTACGTTCCGTATAGTTCTCCGTGACTGAAGTCTGAAGTGATGCTGGCAGGAGAAATGGCATCGTTCCCTCACATAGATATGTCATTGAATGTCTATAGATAAATAGTCCAATCAGTTTCTCATTCTATTGCATATTTTTGAGATAATGCTCAAAATTAGGATCCAGTCTTCCACTTCAGAATGTGTCTATCTTGCTGTATCAATAACAACGGAAATCCTCCGACTATGGCGATACGAATACTGTATAGAAACGAGCCTGAATCGTCCGGGAAGTAAGTCAATTATAAAAGAGAATGGTAGTGGGTAAAGGTAATGGGGATTGGGCTTAACCCTTCACTCATATCCAGACCTTAGTCAAGTGACTAAGGTAAGTTAGTCCAGCCTAGTTGACTAACACAGATCGTTGCCTTAGTCAGCTGTACCGACCTATGTTGGTCACTCAGACTCATCAACCTTGGGACTCATCCCTCTAGTGAACGTAGCTAGCATTTTTGCTGCTTTACGCAAATTCATATGTTTTGTAAGATATCTTTGAAACTTGCTATCGCAGATTGAAAGAACCAGCTATCAAAATGTGAAAGAAATTTATGCTTTTTTTCAAGCATTTTAGTGCATATGATTATTCTGATGACTTGGGTAATAATATTCAAAATATGTTTGTGCATATGACCCTGGAAAAGAGCCCCCTATGAAAGTAGACATGATCACCCATACTCAGGCAGTCATTCTCTCATTTGTGTTCATGTATATATCATGAGCTAATGAATTGTGTTACTGCCTTCTCGTCAAGAGATTTACCCAAGCTAATTGGGTACATAGAGTGGAGCTTGGTGAAGCTCTTGGCACAGTATCTGGATTTTGAGTGAAATTAGGTCACTGAACTTCATTTGTAGATTGACTTACCTAGATTAGTCAGGTGACTAGCTATGGATAGTTAAATGACCAACTTAGGTTAGTCAAGCAACTGACTTAGGTTAATCAATCAACCTACCTGGGTCGGTCAAGTGACTCATCCAGGTTAGTCAACTGACCAATTTAGGTTGGTCAACTGACTAACTGGGGAATCAATCTAGATGTAGGACCTGAACTAACCTAAATTCGTCAGCTGGACTAAGGTTTGGATATGAGTGATCTATATTATCTCATCTTTACCTCATCTTCGTCATCCCGTCTTTAACAGTTCGTCTTCTTCATCTCATTTTCATCATCTCAACTTCAACGCCCTATTTCTAATCAACCCATCTTTATCAACTATTATTACGCGCTTTCATCCTCATCAGCTCACTCCTCATCACTCAATTCTTTTCGTTGGTACTTTCTCCACAACTCGTATGATATGTACCGTCCAGCAGCCTCTGAGTGCTTACTAGAAGAGAGGCAATTCAACTGTAATCCCAGCAGGAACTGGTTGGATAATGATTAATTATGAATAAGGGCCTGATTCCTCCTCTGCCGACATGTCAGTCTTAAATTAAACATGTCCCTCATGGCCCATCCCAAGCTGTATCAATTGGAGTGAGTAACCTCTGGAATAATTAGAAAAGGTCCAGTGCACAGGTCCAGGGGGAGCAAAAATAAGTCAGGCCACTGAATATCTAATGAGAGACAACCACGGGGTTGCACTCTGACTCGTTGTGGAGTAGTTGCCCTATATAACCACCATCACTGCCACCGCCGCCGCCGCAGCCAACACAACTTCTCCACAGACTGCTACTTCCACCTCTGCCAATGCTACTGCTACTGCTACTGCTACGCTACTGCTACTGCTACTACTACTGCTACTGCTACTGCTACTGCTACTGCTACTGATAATGAGAAATGATAATGATAATAATAATAATGATAATAATAATAATAATAATAATAATAATAATAAAATAATAATAATAATAATAATAATAATGATAATAACAATGATAATAATCATCATCATCATCTTCATCCATCGTCATCGCCGTCGTCGTCGTCGTCGTCGTCGTCGTCGTCGTCGTCGTCGTCGTCGTCGTCGTCGTCGTCGTCATCGTCGTCGACCAGCAGCAGCAGCAGCAGCAGCTGCTGCAGCATTCCTATGACCATCACCGTTATCTTCCTCTTCATCATCAAACATACTCATTGTATATTCCTAATATCCAGACTCATAGACCCACAGCCCATGTCAAAGACCATGTATGGTAGATGGATTAAGATAATCAAGATCATTATGTGATACATTAAAAAAGTGATACCGTAACTCAGATAAGATAGGGAAAAGTAGGTTTCTATACAAGACAGATTGTCTCAGTTGATAATTTATAAATTCAATATGAGAGGATTACATCTCTTGCCAAATACATTGATTACAGATTACCGATTAGAGATTACAGATTTTCTATTCATGGAGATGAAGCGATGCCCCATCTCGTTCTCTACCATTGTACACTGCATATCACAATCACAAAACAAGTATACAAGTAGAGAACAACAACAACAACAACAACAACAACAACATTAACAACAGCAGCAACAACAACAACAATGACAATAACAAATACTACTGCTGCTGCTGCTGCTACTACTACTACTACTGCTACTGCTACTGCTACTGCTACTGCTACTGCTACTGCTACTGCTACTGCTACTGCTACT
>JAUOBU010201048.1:0-12435 GCA_032360585.1 Nereis procera | reverse complement strand
CGTGACGTCCCTACGCCATATCCACCTCATGGGATATTGCGTTTTTATCCATCAGCCATGTGGTCTTGCTATAATAGGGCCACTGGATAAAATAATGGCATGGAGAGGTATGGGTGAAGTACTTCAGGGAGAGGTCAGTTATGAAATATGTCCAATAGAAGAATAATTGAATCACTTTGCTAGCATGCATTGTTTTCAGATAATTACAGCCATCTATATCCTCGCTTTCATCATCTATTTTATTCAGGGAATGCCACTTGCCAAGCAGCCACTTGATGGGAGTGTTATTAGCACATGTAAGTCCTAAATTCTTTGCGAATAATTATCTGCCTGATGTATTTTTTTTTGTGCAATGCACAAATAATTCTTTGTATAGCGAGATAAACATGAAAATATTCTCTCACGTACAGCACAGATAATTCTTTTAGTGTTGAGATCTACATGAATATATTTTCTCGAATGTCTTTTCTTGGTATTTCCTCTAAGATATATGCTCTCATGATCTGTTAAAGAAAATTCCAACAATATCATGATCTACATGGATATACATGTGTATTTTATTTTAGGTACTGCTCATGAGAGAAGGCTAACAAATATTGCAGTGAAAAAAACATGGACATGATTTCAAGAACGCTGTATTTTCTGCACTTCCTGCAATATTTTGGTTTTGGGCTGATATGAAAGTCTGTTTGAAGAACTGGCAATAATTTGTATTCATAAAGACCAAAGGAGATATAGTCTGATTCAATTTGCAATGAATGATGCAATAATCTGCATCTGGGTTACTTTTGCATTGAATTCAAAAGTATGAGAGGGGTATTCAATATGTAAAATGGCACAGTCACTAGATTTCTAAAGCATGTTATAATTACTCTCATTGACAGATTGCTGACAATTTGTTGTTATAGCATGTTTGAAGACATCAATACCAAATACATATATATTACACTTATGATATTGGCACATTTAAATGACATCGCAATTAAACAACTGAATGTCTGATGTCATCATTTTCACTCACATGTAAAACAATTGGTCTAAGTGTACTTTCTAGGACCTCACTGATCTTCAGAAATCAGCGGCAGCAAATTTTGAAATGGTTCCTTAATGGACTAGCAATAAATCTTGAGAAGCTTGCAGTGGCTGGTCCACAAACTTATATTGGGGGTATCGATTATTTGGAAAAAAAATTGGGTTGAAAAATGAAATAAATTTGGATCTTGGAAAGTACACTCAGGCTGAACAATCAATGATACTGCCTATCATGCATAATATTGCCAACAACTCTAACAAGATTACCTATATATCTCACAACTGTGAAAAATCAAAATCTAAATCACAATATCAGTACAAATTATTTTCAAAAATAAAGTTTTGTAATAGCTGCTCAGAACTGCATGCATTAGTTCTTTTACATAAATGAACTAGTCAAAGTCAACTTCAATGATAGACAGCTAGTGATGAAAAGAAACAAAAACAAAATTTCTACAGGGACTGTTTCAGAAATAACTTCATTGCAATTAAATTTTACAGATGTAGGACAAAATGACACTCAATCAAAAATGAATAATTCAAAGAAACATAAACATACAAATATATACATATATAAAAATGAATATATGTATATATGTTACAAACAGTCCTCATATTCTTGACATGATATGATATAAATCAGTGGAAAAACTGGATTTGCATTGTGGTGTTCTTTGTTGAAATATACGATAGGATCATTCCATCATTCAACAGTGCATGATAGCATGTGACACGTTCCCAGTTATTTGCCCTTATTGTCAGTATATTTGCCCTTATTGTCGTAACAAAGCAACACATGTTCGGTATGTTAAAAAATGTAACATGTGATATATTTTCTTGGGATGACTGACCTAGTGATTGATCATTTGATCGAGCAATTCTAAGGCCAAAGGCAGATGTCACTTTCTAATATTGCACTCATCTTAAACTGAATGAAGTACAAGCCAATGATAGAGGCTCTAAATGTTGCATATTCAATCAATGTGGTTTGAATGATGCTGCTCAGGAGCAATGGCATGTGTTGCCTAAATAGATTTTGAAATATTTTTTTGCAGCTGTATTCTAATTGAAACCAACATGGTCAATAACAATTTCCAGCAGTGATCTCTATAGCTTTTAACCCTCTCACTACCTCATCAGTTCCCATCTATGTAGCTATGACATCAATTCTCAGCCCACATGAATAAGCTGGGAGTTGATGAAATAGCCACATGGCAAAATCTTATTCCTTACGACAGTTTGCTTTTCATTTTGATTGAATTATACCAATAGAGGCCTTCCAACTGGACTTGAAAGACACACTATCCAAAAGTATGGGTAAACTGAAATCGACATTGTTAATGATAATTTCCAACAGTTATCTCAATAGCTTTTACAATGATGAAGTTCTGAAATATAGATTCCACAAGTTTTTTCATTACATAACACCACCTTGTCTTCAAAGTTTCTTGATGTTACTGTGAGTATTTCACATACCTAGTGGTTAATCATAACCAAATGTTCTCAATCTTTAAATTGCAACATTCATACACTTTTTTGCAATCAGTGAATTTTTCTGTTCTTTAATGGTACAACTAACTGGATTTAGTTCTATGGTGAATATCTGATACAGATTATTGCAGGAGAATTATTAAATCTCCAGATTTTGCGACTGTTACGGAAAGTGACTGCTGGTTGGCTAATCGAATCATTAGACTGACTGAACCAGCATGATTCAATGTCTTGTCAGTACAAGATATTCAACATTGGAGGGCCAATAAAAAATCTCCCAGTGATTGAAACTGCGACTGTCTGCTAAACAATTTGAACCATGTCCAATCTGATCCTAAGGTTTCAACTGGACAATGCACACTTGACTCCAGCAATGGGACATCCAGCTTCCAGAGTTTTATCCCACACATATAATTCTAAAATCGACAACATTTATTGAAGCAAAATGTGCTACATCATCAGCTCACATCACATCTACAAAAACATAAATACCAGAAACCTAAAAATACAATCAAAGCAAATATATATATATATATTATATAACCACATATAAGCATGTGAAGATGTGGACTAATAAATAGGCTGTCACCTTATCAGGTTAACAATGAACTATTTTGGCAGTGCTTTCAGGGCAAACTCTACTCCATCAACACCGTAAGTTCTCATGACTTCGATATAATAACGCTGCTTATGACAGCATCATCAATGGATGATTTCAATGGGATTGTGACTGAAATGCATCAGTACTGAGAAAAGACTCCAAAAATGTTTGCGTGAGCAATGATTATCACCAAAATTATTATGATAATTATCTGAAAACCTCAGTGAACCTGATATCAAATTCTTGCTATATCAATAAAAACACAGATTGTGACACAATTGCATGATATCCTCACTGCAATGGGGTCGCAGCTGATAAGAAGTAGCCCTACTGTAGAGAAATGAGGCTAGTCACTATAGTTACTACCAAGACGATGGTTGAGTGACCAAAACTACTCCCTTCAAATTAGGGCGACCTCTTCAAGACTTTGACATCTACATGTCCAATTCGTATTTTACACTACTTTTGCAAGGACTCAGACTATCAGTGTTGAGTCCTTATTCTACAGTAATGCAATGAATGTAATTTGAAATAGGGATTTGACACAGAATTTTCCATTCTTTCCTCAAGCAACTTAGTAGAATGTCAATGTGTTACTGAGAATTTGCCCAAGTGCAAGTGTGTGTGAGGTGAGTGTATGTGGCATTAACAAATGGCGCTGACAGACATAGAACAAGGACTGGTTGAAGGTCATATATGCATTACCACTGGCTGCGGTGATGAATGACAGAGCCTGGAGGTGGAACATAAAACAAGCAAAGAGAGACAGTGGTCAACAGAACACTCAGTGAAATACAGAAGTGGCAAAAATGCTGATGATGTGAGTGTCAGCAGCGGTGGCGGTGACACGGGCCATGTCCGTGGTCTCAGGTGGGTGAAAAGCAAACATATTGACATTGAGAAATACATTCAACAGTAGAAACCTTCAGTCTCAACCGACAGAATACACAATGCCATAATTCCGCAAACCAACTCTTCATATTCTGACCAGTGATTCGGTCAGTAGATTGTTTCATCACACAACATTCCAATATACTCCTCACAAAAATTATATGAAGATCCAGAAAAATCATGAAGGAATAGCGAGAAAACATTTGTGAAATGATTATATTCTACCTATTATGAAACATCAAACCAAAAGTATAATGGTTTGGACAACAACAGAATATGGGAACAAAGATATGGGATGAATAATTTCCATTATGGATTGTCACCAAGCTTCTATCATTACCAAGCCTTGTCATCTCAGAAGAAAGACTACCAGATTTCTTTTTTTATATCCTTGTTGATTCAAATATGAGCTTTACACAGGAAGTGTCTATACAACACCGCAGATTTGTATCAATCCCAAGAACCGAGACGGACCAAGCTGTTGAGGAGGTCAAAGATTCATGCAGATGTTCAATCAATTCACAGCTGATTTCAATAACCAAGGAACTTGAGGTATGGTTGTTGGGGAAAATGTGACCAGGAGCAGAGGAAGCTGCAAGCTGCTGCTGCGCACCCCAAATACTGGGGATGCAATGAATAGGTAAAAGTTAGCTCGATGCCCATCTCTTTCCTGGAAATCTAAAAATGCTGCACTTTCCCCAACAACAGTATACCAACATGATTTCATAGATAGTTCATGCTGCAGGCACAGGAGCCTAACCCGGCATATACAAAACAACTCCATGACATCAGTGATGTCAACCATCACTGACATGGAGGGGCCGTCTTGTGTTGGCTGGGAAAGCTCCTAGTCAACAGGATTGAAGATCAACATGAACATAACAGATTATGGGGGAATCTCCATGACAACTATTTCGATGAGATTCTCCGGTGGCCTGAAGATGACATTCACAGACAATAGATCAATTGAAAGTTTCTACACTTAATATCATGAAATATTACAAACATTTCAACCACTATCCTGTCAGGAATTTCATAGGAGATTCTTGCCAGGAATGTTTTTCTCATGGTCTACAAAGGTCATGGAGGGGCAGTATGAAGAAGTCCAAACCAGTAATATAACAGAACCAAGAGAAGCAAGCAAAACATGATGCTAAGATGATCTTTACTCTCTGAAGTATACAATATGATGAATACTGCTTTGATGGAAGCCCAAACCGAGTGAATTCAAACAAGAAAACAAACCTCACCAACAAAATGATCATCGGATAACAGTTCAGAAATCAACTGAAAAATAAGAGCTCACACTGTGATATATTATCTTGCACACACAGAACGTCATTCACCAACAAACAATTGCTTGAGCTGGCAATGACACTATGGACCTGCAAGGATATTTTCAAGTGAAACCAGGGGAAATTGAAAATAATTTCCTAGGCATTGTTGAAAAGACGGCAGAATTTCTCCATCATCAGAACCTACATGCCTTGCAAGTGAGGAAAAATTTGGGAGGATACAATGAGTTCCTGCTGCGAGGAATTTCTTTTGTGACACTTCACCACAGAATAGACGGTTTAATTAAGGTGACTCAGACGAAGTCACTCACAAATCCAACAAAATTATGTGTATTTTCTTCAGCAGGAGCATGCTTCTTGCACCTTCTAAAGATGTTACCGGAAGGTGTTCAATGTCATAGGACAGCATGTATGGAGCCATGTGTTAAGAGACAGAACAAGCAGAAATTTGAGTAGAAACCTAGAGAAATACTGCAGTAAAAAGGAAAGTGCAAGTGATGATGGAGATTATAGGTAGTGGGGAGGTATTATTAAAATGGTCGGAAAACTGATGGACAGTACATATACATGTACATGTCTCCTAATTGATGCATTTGTAAGGCATTCATAAAGCAAAAAAAAAAATCACATGATTAACATTCAAAGCTTTCACTTCTTGACCAGAAGCATCATTCAAATATGCCACAATGGAACATTCTTGGAAGAAAAGAGAGCAAAGAACATGCATGGAATAGGTGAGTTCCGTTGCTTCTTACTTGGGAGGCAGTTCCTGGAAATACTCTTCAAATAAGGGAAGTACATTTGTACATGTTGAGTTGGAAATCAAAAAAAATACAGCACTACAATATTTTTTCTTTTCTACTGCACAAGACCAAAAGATGCATCTCTCACTCAGGTACTTGGTAATTTTCCAGGTCTCTTGTCATTGTAGGAAAAGGAGTGGTCAGGCTTCAAATTTTGTTCACCCATGTGAATGTTGCGATCACTAGTATCAGCAATTTATGCATGCATAAACAGACAGAACTGATCTATGAAGAAACACAGAAACTGATGATGGAACTTGATTTAGCAAACATGCAGCCAACTCCTCTTGACAATCATGATGTAACTGCATCCATGCTGAATTTGCATTACTGATCAGGCTAGTTCGACAGAAGATGAATGAAATAAAGAGCAATGCGTAAGCAATGAAACCTGGAAAACATCAGATAGGATTCAAAATATGACAAAACTGACCAACAATTTTGCTCAATAATACCGTTCAGAATAAATCATTTATTGTATATTCTGTATATTCATATATATATATATATATATATATATATATATATAAATATACTAGCTTCCAAACTGACATCTAAACTTTTCTGATTTTCCATCAATAACTTTCGAATTCAGAGCTCCTGAACAACCAGGAATTTATTTTCAAGAAAGAAAACGGGTGTATCTCCACTACAATATACTTGCTTGCCTATTGGCTATTGCTCAGCTGGATTTGTGGTTCAGATTGTGAAGGAGGTCTGTAGCATGGTCCTTATCTGAGCAGGGTGTGATGTGACAGTTATTTTCTGTCTTTCTTGTAAGTCAGTCAGTGCATTCGTTATTGCAACGGTTGTAACCTAGTTGGCAATTGCTGCTGAATCAATCACGATACCTGATGTGAAATTCGAAATTGGATTCGAAAGTTAAATTTATGTTGAAAACCAATCATGGGATCAATGTCACATTTCAATGTGGATTCAACATCATTTAATTCCTGCCTTCTCCACGACTTATTCTCCCACTGACCACTCTTTATCTGTTCAATCACAAAACATTATATCTACATGCATACTATGCAATTTGAGTTTCCAGCCATTTCTGATGACAGCAGTAGCCTTGCCAGTTCTCCACTCAGTGGGGGGAGGAGGTGGGGCTATCTCAGCCTTGATGCAAGATATTTACAAGTAAAATGAAGGTATTCACATGCAAATCATTATGAATGTTCACTCCTGATTCAGCTTCATACTTTTTTCGAAGGTGAATGTAATAATCATGACCAAATACTACAGAAGAGATTCAGATCTAGAATGAAACAAAACAAATTCTAAATACCCCGAATGAACATGTCTTCACGAAAAACACACAATTCAGAACCCTTGATTTGACAGCAAAACTCATTCAGGAAGACAGCCCAAAATATTCTTTGTTTTTTTTTTATCAAATACCTCTGTGATCTCTCCAGAGGTCAATCAAAGAAGTACAAGTAAATTGTTCAAACAAAACAAAGTCTGTATTCAAAGTTTATCATCCCTGCATTACCAGAAACTGTATGACCATGACATTTTGTTGGGGCAGCTCAAAATATCAATTTACCACTGTTTACCTTTGAGAAGTAGAAACAGAACAATGCTTTGCTGTGCGGAGATAGGTGAAAGTGGAAATGATGACGAGGTAAAGTGAAATCTGTAATGAGCAAGTACCCACATTTTCAGAAAGGTGCACATCATGGTAAGTATCTTGTCTTGAGTTTATTTGTGCAGGATAATGAAAATGCACTCCTAGAACAGCATTTCTCAAAAGTAATTGCTGGTCACAGGTAAACTGCACATCGCATGTACAATAAAGTGAGATTCTAAAATGAACTAGATCAGCCAGAGAAACAGAGTACAACTTCAATTTTGATGTATGAATACATGCACATCAAAACAAATACAGGTTTCCATTTCAACATTGATCAGATGTCCTGAGCCATCAGCACCATGAGAAATTGTTCAACTTCATTCTAATTTAAATGCGCACTATTTTGCTCATACTTCCAAACATTATGACCCATGGAAAGTGAACATCAATTGCTCAGAGTATTCCACAGAAGACTGATGAATGGATCCAATTATTTGACTAAATCAATTCCCCTTGACTTTTTGAGCATTTCATTAGATACTATACTTACTGTACCACTTCTCACAGAGACATGTTCTAACTAATAAAGATATCACTCTAAGCGGAGTAATTCCCCTGTCCCACGAGACATTCACTATGTCTGATATCATCTTGATCTGAGTAATCACCCTGTCCCATTAGACCTTCACCCATCTTATCTGGGTATTCATACTGACTGTTTAGGAATTTGTTTACTGTCATATCTTGTTCAAGTGCAAATTTGCTATATGCAATATCACGTTTAGTATCATACCTGTACAGTTCCAAATTTGCTATCGGAGTGATTACTCTGTCCCATTAGAATTTAGCTATTTGTCACATTACTCATTAGCATCAAAACTTCTCAATGTGTCATATTTGAGCAATTAGCCTGTCTGATCAGAATTTGCTATCTGTCACTCCACATTGATATGTACGACTAGACTGAATATTCATAAATACGCTTTGATCTGAGTGATACATCTGTACGCTACAAATCACCTATCTTAGAACATATTTTCACAGAAATTGTCATGGTCTTCAGACCACCGCAACATGGCTTGAATGTTGATACAATGTTGCTACAGAGTGTCACAGGGGTACAATCAGTATGTGTAGGATCATAGTGAAGAACAAGCAACAAGTGAGAGTGTGGGAGGGGTGAAGTGTCAGAGCTTGCAGTGGCCCGGCCTTACTGGGTACAATCCTCTGATCACACAAGAAAAAAGTCACACATCAATCATCAGTACCACATAATACAACCCTCAACTGTCTGCAACATCCTTTCATAGTCACACTGACAACAGAAACATCCACAGTTAATCATAACAATAATACTAAATACTGATGATTCATCATAGTTGCAAATGCAACATAACACTCCTCAAGCTACACTACCTATTTGCTCAAAACAAAAGAATCCAGGTAAATCACCTCTTATATAATGCATTGGTGTAAAACTTCAATATCAGCTAGCTCCAGGATGAAAATAGATGAAGATACTCTTCACGATTATTCTAATCACGAAAATACTCAAGAGGGTATATGAGTGAAATACCAGCAAAATACCAGCAAAAATACTCGACACAAGTAGAAAGCATCAGTCACAGACACACTCATGATTGTCTAATACATCTGTTTGTCAATGAATTTCGATAAAAATCATTGAAAAGAAAGTGGGATCATTGAAAGAATGTAATGAAAGGCTTCTGTGAGCTTCATATTGGCAAACCACCTGGACAGTATCAATATCAAAAACTTTGATGCAGTGATTGAGAATCACTTTAGTCTGCTCACTGAAAGGAAACCTTGCTCTTCATTGACAAGCGATTTTCAATCAAAACACATGGTGCACACAAAACTTAAGACATAACTAACTCCACATATCCCTGTAATGCAGTCTCACTTCCATGAGCTACCTCATCTGAATCAATGAAAGTCAATAAAAATGTAACTCCCATATGTAATTCTTCTATGAGAAAGCACTTGGAGTACCAAGTGCAGTCAAGCAGATTATCTATTTTCCCTGGTTCCAATGTCCGAACATAATGAGGTGCATGAGATAAGCCATAAATATAATCCAAGCATAGCGTTCTCAGTAAATATGGCTTATTTCTTGCACAGGTCAAACTGGATAGAATAATGGCCAAGACAATGAGGGTATTACTCGAGCAACATAGCTATTTTTTTTAAATTTATTTCTACTCAGAACAAAGGAGTCTTGAAATAGTCCTTCCATGCTCCAGTATGACAGACAACACAGGGAGGTTGCCATGAAATATCTTTGTACATACATTTTACATCTCAATTATCTATTTTCATTTAAGAGGCATATCCACAAGTTTCTATGTCAATCCTCTCCAAACCATCATGCATTCTGGAAACACTTTAATCAATAACAGAATGATGGGAATGGGTCCATTCAAAACACAATATATAAGTATGAAATGTTTGGATACCTTCTCACCAAAAATATAAGAAAATTGAAAGAAAGAGTGCTGTTAAAAGAATACCCGTTTCATTGCACTCCCTTATAAGCACCCTCCCCTTTTTACTATTAGCATGATGCATCCTGAAATTGAAGTTCAAATGTGCCTATTCTGGCATGAAAACATGTCACAAATAACAGTTCATCTTAGAATAAGCTGATATTCCCACTCATTCAGCTTCAAAAAAAAAAAGAAGAAACAAGTCTGAAACTGAACTTAAAATGTTGTGACTGCAGATAGCAATCACAAAATTCCAGGACAGAAGTTTCAAGTTCAATTTTCGAAGCAATTTGCATTACCCTGCCCACAAGAAATTCAGTATGATGGGTACAAATGATTTCCTCTCATTCTCCATTTTCAAGCATCTGGGGGTGCTGAATGAGTAAAATACAGTAAAGTCTTTCAAAAAACAATAGCTGAAAATTATGTACAATTGAGCTTCCATTCATTGGACCAAATTGGGGAGAATTTGGAGCAATGGTTCAATGAGCTCCAAAGAAATAGTGGCAAAATATTGTTCATTTGAAGAAGCATTTGCCTATCAAGTTTCATTAAGCTAGGGGCCATAGTTGCTGTGCTGAACTTGACCACAAGAGAAAACTTCAACCAAAAAATATCAAAACTTTGTGTCGGACAGCTGTGCCACCTGCAGGAATACATAGTCTCAACAGTGAAGAATATGCCAGACTATGTATTCACAGAAATCAGCCAAATACTATGTTCATTTGAAAGGTCACCCAGAACAGAAAAATTCTAAATATAGAAGCTTTTGATCTACTTATAGGGTTATCCAACAGTTTTGAGTTTCACTCCCTCTATGAGAATTTGCCTGGACAGTCAGACACATTAAATGCACAAGAATCGGAAAGGTTTGAGACAATCGAAGATTCTGGCAAAAACTCATTCCTGAACTCACAAATAAAACAACGCAAAAAATCTTGGGAGCAGACAAAACATTGAGAACCTGAAACCCTAAAGTCCATGATCAAAATTTCCAGCAACTCTAGTTTGAAACAAGAACATTGACAGGAAAAATTGGTACAAAAAAGGGAAATGTAAAACCAAATCACATACTGAAGACCTAGATATTGTTGAGACAATCTGCATGTTGTGAAAGATGAAAAAAGCCATTGCTGAAATGATTAGTGTCGAGGTTTGATGAAACTTTCATCAGAACATAACAATAACGTACATGTAGATTATGAAAGCATTGAAAGAAGCAAGGTGTTGAAATCTACTGGTTCTAGTATTCTATCTACATCAGAATCCATCCTACGACTAATCCTCTGTATTTACATTGGTGACCTTCTCCCCTAATTTTCATTCCCAGAATCATGAAAGAAAAACTATGCACCAACTTCTCACCACAAATGGCTTTAGTTCCACAAAAAGCCATGTCATATATATATATATATTCAAAATATATATATAAAGGACATGGGTAGAATATGAACAACTTATAGACTTATAATTGATGATAAATGTACTTTATCTATTAGAATATTCACAATTAGATGTTCAATTTTAGGACTGTTGGGGATTTCTGCATGAAAAATACTTATCCTTTCTCATTCATAATAATAATTACCTATGTTGCTATTGGATCAATTAACAATCAACACAGGTGAGTTGTAAATCGATCGAATGGCAACATGATTTGATTCTCTAGTTCAACGCTTTCACACCTATAACCCCCTAATCACTCTTGGATACTGTGTCTTTCAAGTTTTATTGTAAGCCTTCAAATTGTCTAATTTGAATGGAATGACAAGTTAAGTGTAATAGGGGATAAGATATGGCCATCTGGCTATTTCATCAGTTCCCAGCTCACTAGTCTGAGCTGTGAACTGATGAAATAGCCACATGCCTGGGAATCGATGAAATAGTGAAAGGGTCAAGTACACAATAACCATAAAAAAAATTGGCAGGTCTGTGAATGAAAGGGTCATAGTTGCATTATTCTTGCAATGGCCAGATTGTGCATGAAAATTTTATCAATTAATGGATATGAAAAGCCATGTCCAAATACCTTAGCAGGTATTTTGAATGTTAAAAACACTTCAACAGATTCCCACCCAAATTTGCAATTGTCACACTGTGATGGGCTGGTTCTTGGGGCATTTAAATCAACAGAGGACACTATTGGTGCATTTCAATGATGGACTTGGGACTAGGATTTGTCTTAACTTCAGGATTTCCAATGCACATGTATGACAAATCCTGACGTTTTGGCTAA
>JAUOBU010199937.1:0-12447 GCA_032360585.1 Nereis procera | reverse complement strand
ACACACACACACACACACACACACACACACACACATACACACAGATCAAAATACGGTATAGAATGATATGTCATTTCGAAAATGATGAATCATGCATCCTTGCCAAGCCCGAAGTTCATTGGGTACATTATGTGGTGAGCACATCGCTATCTGCTGTCACACTGACGATCTTTCCTGCAAAGGTGTACATGAGAAACCATTCGATGCTTGTGCTATCAAGCTATGTCCGTATTGTATGCGTATTTGGTGGGGAGAGTGATGTGCTTCCCAGTACCTCCCTTATTCTATTCTTAACAAATTTATGTGATTCCTTTGGACCAATCACCAGTGCTGAAAGTGTGAAGAGTGATGCTATCATGGTCAAATTTGGTGAGTTATCTACTGGCAGATATCTGGCGGCTTCATATAAATTTATCCTGTGAGGTTTGGTATTGAGAAGGTGCGTCCTCCTCTTTCTCTCACACTTTATAATTCAACGTAACCTACACCTTACTGTTTACCCCTCGAACGTATGGGGATGATATTTCCAATCCATGTATTTTCGAGATATTGATTCGAATGTGATGTGTCGACAGCCTGCAAGAACCTGCCTTATTAGTACAACACACTGACCTTGGTGTGACAGAAGCCACTATAGTCCCACCTATAGTTGTCATAGTCAATACGATCATAGATGAACAAGGCATATCCTGTTGAGCCATCTGTCGTCAGTACCAATTGAAATGTGTCAACCTGAAATTAGCAAATATGCACACTCAGGACCCTCAAATCACTATTAGAAGAAGTGCAAGGCTTCTGATTGTGCAATATGAATTGAATAAAATTCAATCCGTATCGAGGAAAATGGCCTGGCCATCCGGCTATATAATCAATTTCATGATCTCTCGTACAGTATATTCCAGAATTATGCTATCAATGACCAATTCATCAATAGGTACATAGCAATCCATAAATACCCGTCATTGGTAAGTGATAATAGGGGTCAAGATGTGCAAGATTCCTTTGAGATAATCCTAAATAGACGGAGTCATGGCTCCCAGAATTTGGTCTGTCTCAGGTTGTGCATCAAGCTCATCAGATGTTGGAAGTACACCCTACCTCATGGACATGTTTAATTATGATGCATCCACAGATGTTGACATCATGACAAGAAAATGTGGAGATCATACAAATCACTGCGATTGAGGATGTTATTTGATCAGGATGAACCCTCAGGTATTCTGTTGTAAGTCACTCAAACACTTATGGAAAGTGCTATACGAGTGATCAGGATTGTCTTGTACTTGATAACATCTGAGCCTGCAGAGGTTACTCTGTACATTATATTTGAAGAACCATTTAAAGAGAAATCACATTATTGAAGCCCTGGCTGACTGTCAAGGAAATTCTGATGAAGCATGGAAAGTGCTTTGAAATTACCTTCCATCCGCAAGAAGTAATGATAGTATAGTTGAAATTCTTGGGGAGAGAGATGCAAAGAAAAAGGCAGAATTTCTAAATAGACATTTTAGCACTGTTGGGTCTATTCTGGGTGCTGCGTTTGATACCACAAATAAAGTCCATGATGATGCTACTAACTCTGATGAAATCCCACAAATGCAATTGTTCACAATTAAACCTACAACTGATGAAACTGTCCAGCAACTAGTATCGGCACTGAGTCCATCCAAGTCATGTGGGATTGATGGTATTTCTGCTCGCATCTTGAAACTATGTTCTGAGTATGTTGTCCCAGTCATTACATATGTGTTTAATCTCAGTCTATTGATGAACGAATTTCCTGCACCTTGGAAGATGGCTACAGTCACTGCTCTATATAAAGATGGAGATCATACAGATCCTACAAATTATAGGCCTATCTCGGTCTTGCCCACATTGAGTAAGATCTTAGAGAGGATAGCACATGATCAAGTATACAACCATCTTACGACCGGTGGCCACCTTGTCGGGGGCCAGTCGGGATTCAGAAGGGGGCACTCCACGGGCACTTGTCTTGCAGATTTTACTAATTTCGTTTTTGACAATATTAAAATGTCACAAGCTACTGGAGTGCTCTTGCTGGATCTCAAGAAGGCCTTCGACACTATGGACCACCAGATTATGCTTGTTAAACTGAGGAAAATGGGACTCGATCATTCAGCAGTTACATGGTTTTGTAGTTATCTGTCAGGGCGGACTCAAGTTACCAAAGTTGATGGTGAACTTTAAGGAGCTTCACCTGTAAATTGTGGAGTACCACAAGGATCTATCTTGGGCCCTATGATGTTCATCATTTATATTAATGACCTACCATCTCGACTTCAACTATCACACACGAATTTATATGCTGACGACACAGCAATATCCATTGAAATTACAAAGTGAGATAAATCAAGCTGCAAATTGGTTCGCAGAAAATAAATTGACTCTTAACCTAACAAAAACAAAACTAATGTTTTTTGGAACTTTCAACTCACTATTAGGAACAAGTAATATACATGTAAGTTACCAAGGACAAGAGATAGAACATGTTACAAAGTTTAAGTACTTGGGAATTATGTTAGATCAACGCCTTAGTTTTAGCATGTGGATATGTTGAAGTCGAAGGTATTTTGTAAAATTAAATTAATTGGAAGACTCCGTCCTATTCTGACACAAGATATATCGCTACTTCTATATAAGACTATAGTAATACCACAACTTGATTATTGTGACTTTATCTATGACGTATTATCTGCAAGAGACAGTTTTGAGCTTCAAAAACTACAGAACTGTGCCTTGCGTATAGTTCTAAATCTAGATAGGTATAGTTCAGTCCACCATATGATGGCAGTTACATTAGTTACAGTTCGGAGCTCATGCAGTCTCTTCTCCTACAAGAAAATGATGATGACGATGACGATGACGATGAAGAAGGCAATGACGACATAAAAAATGATGAACGACAATGACGAAGACAGTGACAATGACCACAATGACAACAACGATGACAACAATGATGACAAAGATGATGATCACAATATTCAGAAGTGAACTCAACCACATTCCCTAAGCAGATGTAGGGCATTCAGGGATGTGCATTCATGTGTGAATTGAGCTTGCAGATTGGGTTGCAAATCAAACAGCCGAGAACTCCACCTCATTGAATTATATCTGATCTGGCTTTGTCAACCTTACTCCACCTCTGCAACCATCTGCTGTCTTGACCTTCTCACCACCTTAACCCCCAATCACCCTTGGATATTATTATTATCCGGCCATGTAGCTATTACGATAATAATACTCAGCTCATGCTGAAATAGCGAAATAGATAGGATATTGATGTACTTTACAACATTTTTATGTTTCAGGGAATGCAAATCCACAATCAAACAAATAAACAAACAGACGAACAAACAAACAAAAAACCATATCGGGATTGGCATGTCTTGGATTCCAAGATGGCGGTGTCCAGCAAAGGAGCCGGTCAGGTAACCAGACAACCAAGGAAAAAGGTAAATGTGGCTCGAAACATCATAGGACTAATGGAATCATTTCTGGGCATTCAGATCAGTGTTTCACTATTCATCTCGTTCATTATATCATCAATGCTCTTCCATGTGGCTAATTCGTCATTTTGCCTGTTAGTGAGCTGGAAAATGACCGGAGTCGTTGATGGTGTACTCATCTACCAAGAGTGACGTCCTGCATTTACTGGATAAGTATTCATGTGATGTGTGTCAGTAGGCAGTATTGCAAAAGGTGGTACTGTAGGTGATATTGTAGGTTGCATTGCAATAGGTGGTTCTATAGGTAATACTGCAGGTGGTATTGAAGGTGATATAACAATAGGTGGTATTGTAGGTGGTATTGCAATAGGAGGTACTGCAAGCGATATTGCAGGTGATATTGCATTAGGTAGCAGTGTAGGTGGTATTTTAGCTGCTATTGCAAGAGGTGGTTACAATAGGTGGTATTGTAGGTGGTATTGTAATAGGTGGTATCACAAATGTCATATTGTAGGTGATTTCGTAGGTTGCATTGCATCAGGTGGTATTGCATCAGGTTATAGTTCAGGTGATATTGTAGTTGGTATTGCAATGGGTGGTATTGTAGGTGGTATTGTAGGTGGTATTGTTGGTGGTATCGCAATAGGTGGTATTGTGGGTAGTATTGCAGGTGGTATGGCAGAAGGTGGTATTGTAGGTGATATTGCAGGTGATATTGTAATAGTTGGTACTACAGGTGGTATTGTAGATGACATTGCAGTAGGTGGCACTGCAGGTGGTATTGCGATAGGTGGTGTTATAGGTAGTATCACAATAGGTACTGTTATAGGTGAAATTGCAATAGGTGGTATTATAGGTGGTGTTGCAATAGGTGGCGTTGCAATAATTGGTATTGTAGGCGATATTGTAGCGTTATGTGTTGTTTTGTTAGTTGCTGAATTAGAACCTATCCCCATAACAGAATAATGTACTGATTTCTATAGATTCCAAGCTCGTCCAGACTGCTGAAGAACTGGGCATTGTTTTCTTTGATGATGAGCAAAAGATTATCTATCCACCAACTCTCATACAATAGAGTTGTGTATTGTTTTCATGGGGGCTGAGCTGAAATTCACTGATCTATCAGCTATCAAATAATAGAGTTGTGCACTGTCATCATAGATTGATACTGAGTCAAATTATTATCAACCAGGCTGTCAGCACTCAAGCGATACAATCGTGTATTGTCCTGATTGAGATTCAGCTGAAAACCCACTGGTCTACAAGCTCTAGACAATATAGTTTTGTATTGTTTAAGCCTTCCCCTATGGTAACCCCAGATCACCCTTGGAAATTGTGTCTCTCTGGCCCTAATTGAAAGGCTTTGTGAGGTCTGATTCAAATTTATTGGAAGCAGACTGCAGTAGGAAATAGGACCTAGCCATCTGGCTAGTTCATCAGTTCCAGCTCACGCTAGAAATCGATGAAATAGCCACATGGATGGAAATAGGGGCAGTAGTGGAAGGGGGTAATTAGATGCTGCGCTAAAGCATATTGTTCTTGTAGCTCTCTACAACAAGATGAAGTAATGTATTGTTTTCAGGGATGCTAGGTCAGATCCGACTTGGCTGCCAGTCTTCACACCATAGATTATTATTGTTTTCACCAGTGTTCAAGCTGAAATCCACCAGCTCTCAGACAATAAAGTCCTGTATTCTTTTCATAGATGCTGAGCTTAACCTAGATTCACTGGGTCATCAGGACTCAAATAACAAAGACATGTATTGCGCTCATGGATATTCACCAAAACTCCTCTGGACCGTCAGTTCTGAGACAATAGAGTTGTATTATCATCATAGCTGCTGTGCCATATTGCTACTCACCGTGTTATCAGCGCTCCAAAAATTGAGTTGTATATTATCCTCATTGATGCTGATCTAGAACAAATCAGGCTACCAAATCTCCAACAGTAGCTGTTTATTTCCTCACAGATACTTAGCTCAAACCCACTAGGCTTCAAGCTCTCGAACAATACAATTATATATTATCTTCATAGATGCTGACCTAATATCCATCAAGCAGCTAGCTCTCTAACAAAAGTTGTTTGTCGTCCTCACAGATATGTAGCTCAAGTCCACTCAGCTTCCAGCACTCAAACAATAGATTTGTGTATCATCGTCAAAGGTACTGCGCCATATTGATAATCACGGTATTATCAGCACTACGACAATACAGTTGTGTATTATCTTGATGGATGCTGACCTAAAACCCACCAGGCTACTAGCTCTCAGACAATAGCTGTGTATTGTCCTCACAGATACGTAGCTCGAGTCCACTGGGCTTTTAGCTCTCAAAAAATAGAGTTGTGTATTATCTTCATAGATGCTGAATTGAAACCCATAAGGCTACCAGCTCTCCGACACCAGCTGTTCGTCGTCCTTACAGATACTTAGCTCAAACGATGACCCCTCAACTGAATGAACATTTTCAAGATGGCTGCCTGACCTTATCCTTGGAATAAATAGTGAGTGTGGCTAATCTGTCTGACCAAAACAGGGTTTAGGATGTAACATCAGCTAGGAATGATGATTTTTTCTCTCTGTTGTATGTCTGGCAATTAGGAACTGAGCAAAGTGCCTGACCTGCAAAGTGCCTGACAACGAAAGGTCAACAGGCAGCATTTTCCATGGAGTTGAGGGGTCGTCCTTGAACCCACTTGGCTTCCACCTCTCAAACAATACGGATGTGTACTATCGTCATATATGCTGTGCCAATGGACAGTGTATTGTGGTCCTGAATGCTCAGATGAAACACATTGGCCATTGAAACAGTACCAAACTCTGTTGCCTGGGAACTGGATTGATTGATTGAGTAGCGTTCTACACCTTATGTCTCTTCAGCTCACAGTCCAGTATGGGTTGAAGAGATGGGATACACTGCTCAATCAATCAATTCAGTTCTGAGGCATTAGAGCTTTGTATGGTGTTTTATAGATGCTGAGGCAGAATCAATTTGGATAGCAGCTCTCCAGCAATGGAGCCATGTACTGTTTTCATGGATGTTGGACAGAAACTTTCTGAGCTGCCAGCCCTCAAACCATAGTATAATATTGTGGTCAAAGATGTTGGACCTATACACAACTAGGCTGACGAAATCAACCTTGGATACTGCGTCTGGTAAGTTCAATGGCAAGGCTTCAAATGGTCCGATTTGAGTGACCAAAAAGTGGTAGGGAATAAGATCTGACCATGAAGCTATTTCATCAATTCACAGCTCATGCCAGTGTGTTGTGAATGAAATAGCAACATTGGTTGAAATTGATTTAGGAGTTAAAGGGTTATCCTAGTCCCATTGGCTACCAGATCTCAAACAAAATAACCGTCCCTTGTCATCATAGATCTTTCAGCCCGTGGGCTAAACAAATTGTAGAGTGGATCCTGTAGTTCAGCCAAATCCCAATTCTAGATGTCATCATAGTTTTGCATGGCAAATCCTGAGCTTAGTACAATCGCTGGATCAGTGGAACAGTCCCAGGTCTCAGCTGCTTTGTTCTCCATGGTACATCTCAGCAGGTCCGCATTTCCTCGCTTTAGTGAAGGCCCGCAGAATGTGCTTGTTCATCTGTCCAAAGATCTTGATATCACTGGTCTCACCCTCAAGGTAGGTTGCAAAGGGCAGGGGGGCACATTTCACGTCGACCTCTAATCAGCCCTGAAACATGGGCTTATCATCCTGCCAGTTTCTTCGCTGGGGTCAGTGAGTAGGGACCTTTAAGTTGAACCTTAGAGCTAGAGCAGCATGCAGGCCTGTGTAGGAGAAGATTGCTCGCTGAGGTGAGTGAGTAGGCCCCTTTCAATTGAACTTTAGAGCTAGAACAACATGGAGTGCTGTGTAGGAGGAGATTGCTCGTTGGGGTCAGTGAGTAGGGACCTTTAAATTGAACTTTAGAGCTAGAACAGCATGCAGAGCTGTGTAGGAGGAGATTGCTCGTTCGGTAGTGAGTAGAGACTGCAACCTTGACTTTCAGAGCAGAGACAGTAATATTTTATATATAAGTGACCTTGTGGATTGGAATATTATCTTTTGAAATATTGTAAACAGAGATATGTAGCCCAACATGATGTCATATCTATAAAGATATTGGTGATAGAAATGTGTGATCCAATATCCAATGATTCTTGAAATATATTCGACATTGTGACCTCAAATATCATCTGTATTACATATTGTAAATAGAGATATGTGATCCAACATGGTATGATTCTGTGAGTAAAATCAATTTCTTGAATTTTAATGATATATTCGAACATATTGTTGATAGTGATGGATGATTCAATATTGTTTCAGCTGGCTGAATCTCCAAGCTGCAGAGATCATATCCAACTAATTCAAGGAAGAGAAACCGGGACTCAGATCATAAATCAACATGTTGGCAATATGTGGTGGTGTTTTTCTTCTTGGTGTAGAACACAATAGAAGACACCTGACTGTCAGTGGCAAGCCTCATCTAACTGGTATCAATTCATGCCCATGCTCGACATAGTTGTGACACTATCATCCTCAGAATTCAATTTGATTCTATTCAATATATTTATTCTTCCACAAATTTAAGTTAGTTCAAAGTTCTCTGCCCAATACTTGCAATGTTCAAAAATTGTGTTCACCATGTCAAATGCTGAAGTCAAAGAGGCCAAATCAAGTCTGATAAATGACTAAAAATTCCACGCATCTAGTATGATATAAATTCTTGTTTAATCGCCTAGATAACTTCAGCTCTTTCTAAATATGTCGAATTGACTATCGGTCATAGGGACAACCTTTTGTGATGTGTGGTTGATAAGCATTATGCAAAATACCTCATCCTTGGAAGAAGTTGCTTCTCTCACACAGGAAGGGAACTCACTCATCTCATACATGATTCCCTATTGTGAAGCGAAGGTCATCCAGGAAGATGCAACAACGAGATACCAGGAATAGTTTCGAATATCCATGAATAATGCAACTGCTGCAAAGAGCCTTGATTCAGAGCATGTTCAGCCAACGCTGCCAACTCTGTCCTCTTTACTTTTCAGGAGGCTGGCCATGTGAATTAGCCATCACAGTATGATAGCGCCCATTCCAACCTTGCATTTTTTTTCTCCAATAGCAAATCTTTTCATAGTCAGTTCGGAATGAAATGAATAGCAGACATTAGTGTGGACTGAGATCTGACAATATGGCTATTTCTACATTTCTGAGCTCACTAGTTCATGAGGTGGAAGTCGATAGAAGGGTTGTTGACTAGGCTGCGCACACATGTATCAAGGATTAAGCCTTAAACACATAATACATGTATTATTGTGAGTTACTAGCAAGTACTCATAGCATCCTCTCTCTCTCCCTCTCTCTCTCTCTCTCTCTCTCTCTCTCTCTCTGCACTGATTTACCTCTTTCAGGATTGTTCATATAAATGCTGCAAAATGATAGGATTGGAATGCTTGAACTCAGTCCATTTTATTGGATTGTAGATGTTTCTATATACTGTCGATAGGCAGGCTGACATCTGAGCACTGCAGATGTGATTTCTATATTATATGCACTGGATTCCATATTCAGGACAGCATAGTGCGAATATATTTCCACAATTGAGAGTCATTCTTCACTTGCAACCTTCGATTTGGAGTGAGTAGTTCAAGCAAAATGTTGGAAAATGTCAAGGAAACCTCTTACAAGTCAGTATATATAACTCAAATTGCATTGAATGATGTTAACCCCAACTCAGTCAGTCAAATGATCAATCAAATCTAAAATAGCCGCACTTTCAGCAATGACATAAATTCAAATCTTTGGACTGATATTAAGAACAGTTTCAGCTAATAGAGGGATGTGAAGCACAGAATCACAAACCTCCTAAATTGTATATAGGACAGGTACTACTGTATGTTGAATTTTCACCCAATATAATATATCATCAATTTTTTTCGATATTGGTGACTTATCACCTCAGAGCTCGCCTCACTAGCATGAGCCATCAATTGATTAAATAGCAGCTTGTTCCAATTAAATTCCTCAATATCGCTTGGTTTTATATATGATCATCAGAAGCTTTCAAATGGACCTATGAAAAGAGATATCAAATGATGATTTTGAGGTTATAGAAGTAAAAGGGTCAAAATTCAGCCATGTGAAACAATTGACACACTAGAGACAAATCTAGACATGTAAAGATGGTTTCAAAATGTCTCATATAATTCAGTATTGGTTGAGGGACGTAGACCACTACTCAATCAATGGTTTCAGAATCATTGCACTGTACATATGCTCGGATGCCAGAATCTAACCCAAGGATGATGTGTTTTCAAGAGCATTCTGAAGACCTCTTTTGTGTGATACTAGTTGAACCATGATATCTTTGTAGGGGAGCTCATGTTGAAATACTTGTTAACGTGTCTGATCAGACGACAGCTGATCTACTTATGACTTGAACACTGATAAGTGATTGATGTACTGAACTTCATCGCTCATCATCTGCTTGAAATAACAATTTCACAACCATAGGTTAACCTTCCACTACCTGATTTTCATCTATATGGTTATTACCATATGAGCCAAGCATAGCTATATGCGCCTATTAGGTTGATATCACCTCAGCTATCACATTCTCTATAGGCCTGCTTGCATGCAATACACCACATCCTGTGTTGGGAGGGGGAGTCGAGTCACTGGTAGACGTCGAACAAAGATCTTATTCGTGATTCAAGATGTAAGTGGATAGATGCTATCACCTGTATGGTGAATAGGGTTTCTCCTCATTATACCTCGATCATCTACAGCATGGAGCCGACCTAGATCAATTCGAATCCTTGAGCAATATTCCACGGATGCCGGTATGATGTCATGTGCTTGCTGGATCAGGTTTATTTCACCATTGTTGAATCGGTCCATGATTGAAGGCAACTCAATCGTACAGAATAGCCAGATCTTTTCCAATGAGGACACAGAAGCCACTTGTTATCCCAATAAGAGTTCTCATCTCTTGTGTATGTTCCATTCAGGTAACGTGACAGTTGCTACTTTGCCCACCCTACTAGCTGGTCAAATGCTGAATTTACCCCTTCACTACTTCCACAAATTACACCCACATGGTTATTCCATCACTCTGTGCATAGTCAATTGATTTTGCCAGCTATGAGGAATTGAGAAACAGGGGAACGGAAGGCAATTTCATCTCACCCCATAAGTTTTTACGTGTAAGGAACAGCTAAGTGGATACCAAAAATTGATCCCATGTTTACAGGGCGACACAAGAGGCCAACATCGTGATGTCTGCTTCATGGAGTGCTAGTCGGATATACTCTATTGCTTTGTATTGGGGACTCCCCGAGGTGGACTCACCAATGCCTCCAATGATATCCCATCTCCTTCGCATAGGTATCCTAATATATCATATTTTTGATGGGACATTAACCCATATTCAACAAACCTGTAAGAAAAACAACTCAGCCATAGTGATATGGAATGATCAACTGGCTTACTGTCTTTCACAAGTGCAATAGTGAAGAACTGTATTGTACATTTAGCATCGGTTCACACAACAAATGATGACTGTAGAAAAAAGCATGCCAATGTGCTCGAATAGGATTGACTTCACATGTCCCTTTGAGACACATGATATGACAATTAGAAGGAAAGAACCTTCACTATATATGATGTCAAATGATGCACATTTGCTGGTTCGATATGGTGCCAAATGTGCCTTCCTGCTAAATCCATATGTGGCAGATTACACCTAGGTTCATCCATCAGCCTTGTGCTCTATAGATACATGGCTCAAGGGTGATCAATCAGGGATGAAGTGATTTGGAACATGCACATCAGTAGTTTGGCATTTTACATTCTGTGCTCAATGGGTTTAGGGTCCTCTGATAAGCTACATTTTGGCATCCATTGCCTTGACTACTAATGAGAGTCTATTCTGTATACTGTCTATACCCAGCATCTACCATGGCTGCCTGCAACTGCTTCTCAAAATCCTCTGCATCATCCTCAGGAGTGAATCCCTTGAATGCATTATATAGTGAGTGAAAGTGGAGAATGGAGTCATTATTATAGGGTTGCAACCAGTGCCGTATCTCTTGTGAGCTGCCACCTCGTTTCTTGTCAGAAGATGTCAAGATGATATCAAAAGCAATATTCTTCATTCTCAAGTGAGACATGTTAAGACCAGGGAGCTCAGTGGCAATTCTCATCACTTTCGACGGAGTTTAGCACTGATTTTGGTACTTTGTGATGGCTAAGAAACATATGTTCTCTGTATCTATTTTTCAAGTTCTCATCAAAGGCCGTCATTTGTATATAGGTGTTAAGGCTGCAATGTCCAGCTTCATTCTTGCATGATGGCAGATCACAGCCATAGCAGTGAAATTCTGGTAGGATAACAGTACGATTGAGTAGATGACCTAGGCATAGTGCAGTGTGTAAAGCTGCTTTCTCTTGTTCTGATGATTCCTCTACATCACCGAAGTCGATTGGGTTGTTATAGGTGAGATACTTAGTGTGTGGGCTGCTATAGTAACCATCCTCATCAACCATCCACATGAGGAGCTCTTTGAAGCGGTATATCTTGGCAGCTGCACTGACGATCCAGTTATTATGTACTATAACGCATCTCTCACATGGAGGGTCAGTGGCAAACATTCGAGCACCTATCTCAAAAAACATTTCTCCTACAACATACAGAGAGGAGTAATGAAAGCTCAGGGCATCCTCCTTGTTCAATGACATATTTCTGAAGAAAAATTGACCTGACTCTCCTGTGAGTCATATGCTATTACTGCTGCTGCAGCTGCAGCTGCTGCTGCTACTGCTACTACTACTACTACTACTACTACTACTACTACTACAACAACAACTACTACTACTAATACTACTACTACTACTACTATTACTACTACTACTACTACTACTACTACTACTACTATTACTACTACTACTACTACTACTACTACTACTACTACTACTA
>JAUOBU010198826.1:0-12459 GCA_032360585.1 Nereis procera | reverse complement strand
CATCAGAGCCGGTCCTAGGACCGAAACAGAAGTCCTCTAGGGAAGCTGAGGTACCCACCACCTTATACCCTTTCTGTGAGAAAATACATGTACAAAAAACAACCTCAGGAGAAGCTTATTTCTTTATTGGTATCTCCTGAGAAATAGTAAGTAAAAGTAGGAGAGAACCTAATCTAATCATAAGATCTCTCAAATGTCGCAATATACAAATAATTCTTTATTCAAGTTAAAGTATATTTTGACGTAGGGCATGATTATCCCAGGACTGAGGAAACGTCCCCCAAAAAGCATTGGGACTCGTGATTTATACGCGACCAAGGACTGAGCACAACTACTGGAAAAGACACGGGACGCCGGGAGAAGGGCTAGCTCCCAGGTAAGAACTACCTGTCTATGTGTCTGTGCGAAATCTGAGTGCTAGCGCCCACGTAAGTGTAAATATTCCTGGTAATATTAGCTCCAAATGATCATGTAAATGTGAGGCTAGAACCTCCTTGCTTGCACAGTGCTTAGAATTCACCCTCGTGCAATCGAAAAGGCTGGAGGCGTTCTAAATAGTGCTTAATAAAAGCAATATCGAGAGAGCCCAGGCATTTCTCAACTCGCCATCACAAGGTGAAGTTGAAAAATACGATGAGATCATCATCTGGTGGTGCTGCATTGACATATTGCACCTTCCACCAGATGACTCAGGGAGGACCAGACAATGTCACTTATCTTATTTAAGGCAATACTACTACCTATCTTATACTATGGGGACATTGTATATGATTCACTGTCACCGAAACAGTCCGACCGCCTGCAACGAATCCAGAACACAGCTTGAAGAATCGTACTGAAAGCTGAAGACAGGGAGCAGATCCTGGGAATGCATGAGGATATTGGACCAGAATATTTATCCGACAGGAGAAATGCCCACGTTAGCATACAATGCTTCAAAAAGTACATGATTTAAGCACAACTTCCCTGAATGATATTCATAGTATGATGGTAGACCAAAAACAGAGAGTGACTAGAGGGCAAGTATCACAGACTAAGTCTGTACCGAGGAGCAATACTACAATTGGGGAAAAAATTTATGAGGTAAAACGATTAAAAATGGTTCCTGCCAGGAAGTGCCCTCATCCCTCCGACTCCCTGACATCTGGTGGAATCGTAAAATCATCTATGTAGCGCCACAAGTCGAGTAACTCCTTGTATCTTTCAACTTTGCCTGGTCATAAATATTGGCTTTCTGGATATTGCTCTTTTCGAACAGTATTTAGATCGCCTCCAGTCTTCTCTGAGGCACGAAAAGCTACTGAGGGGGTATTAAGCTTCACTGTTAGTGAGTATTAGGACTTTTTCTACCGGGATACCATTAGGGTGAGAAGTATTCTTTTGGCAGGACTGTTAGGACAGGTTCTGTGCGTTATAAAGGCACAGCCCCTGTTCTATCAGTACTAGGTTTCTCCTTTTCAGTTTAGTTAGCTTGTTAGACAGGTTACCTGGCATATTTTGTTTTGTCTTGTTGTTTGTTTCATTGCAGTACCTTGAAATGGCTAGACTGATTAGCCTGTGATTTTCATTATAGTACTTGCTTGATTGCATTTATGCCATGGTTTCAGCCAATTATTAGTTTAGTTTTCGTGCGCTACCCTTCTTGGGTTAATCAACTATTAGTTCTCCAACCTGTGTCCTCAATTATGAGTTGATCATTTTGTTAGTTCAGTTCGCCTGCTACTCTTTATTTGCTAGTTGACTGTACGGCCCGGTTCAACTTTGCTCGTTAAGGAATTTATTCTGTCAGAGCTTGTTAGTTGTTCCACACGCTAGCCCTCCAGGTTCATAATTGAATATTTACCCTTCTGAGCCTGATTTCAATTATAATGGTTCAGTTTCTGAAAGTTTAGTACCCTTTTTTCAGTTCTACGTTGTTCCCCCTGTGTGAGAATCTCTTGGGCCACCACATAGGCCTTTTTTCCAGTAGCTCTATTCAATCCTTACTCGCATTTACACTATGAGTTTCAGGGCTAAATGTGGACAATTTTCCCAGTCCCGGGACTGTCACAACCTGTGTCCTAAGTGTCAGCCATGCACTGTTCCTGAGGTCAATAAACCTGGAATATATTGTCCTATCTGCAGTGACTGATCAGATTCCAAATGGAAACTTTTTCTCCATAAGAGAAAATAGAGTTCTAGAGCTTGTCCTTCCTCCACCACCTTAGGGTCCCCAAAGGTAGTGATATCACCCCTTAAGGAGGAGAACATCAAAAACATAGCCCTAGTTTCTCGTCAAGTTCCTCAAAGCAGACCCATCAAGAGTCCCAGATCTCCAGGGAAAAAGTCATGCCCTGAGCACTAGCGTCAGTAAGAAGACACTAGGTCCTATGGGAACAGCCCACTCAGTAACATCCTTGGAGTCAGGCCCTTCTCTAAGACCTTCCTTTGGGAGGCACAACAAGGTGGTGATTGAAGCCCCTCTCCAGGGTAGGATTGAATCTGGGAGTGCACTCCCTGATTCTCTCTGTTCCAGAAAAGAACCAGCTATGGCTTCTTGGTCAGAACTTGAGCTTTCACAGGCAAAATCCCACTACTTTAGGCAAGATGGGGTTAAGCCGGAGTCGGCTTTGGCTTCCCTCAGGGTTGCCAAGCCCGGCCTGGTGGGCAAGCATGATAAATTCGCCTCTGCCCCCAGCCTGGTGCACCTCACTGAGACCTCCTGGACCTCACTTCGGGACCCCTTCAGGTTTCCCCAAACCTAAGGCCCCAGGAGTGGCTGAGGTTGTCAGGGCCGAGAAGTCCTCTTCTCTCGGTCCTACCTCCTTGCTACATAGGACTGGACCTTCTGGGAGTGCCCTGGATAGCACTGGCAGTATCAATATCCTTATCAAGGAAGCCAGGCTGTCCTCCAAGGCACACAGACACCCTAACCTGCCTGACACCAGGCAGACCTTGCCTGGCACCAGGCAATGTGTTATCACCCCTCAGGGAGTGCCTGGTACCAGGCAGGAATCACACATACATGAAAGAGTATTGTCTGGCACCGGGCAAACCTTGCCTGGCACCAGGCAGACCCTGCCCTGCACCAGGCAGAGTGTCATCTCCCCTCAGGGAATGCCTGGCACCAAGCAGATATCACACATACATGCAACAGTATTGCCTGGCACCAGGCAAACCTCACCTGATGCCAGGCAGCACACTGAGGGTTGCCTGAAGTCACCCAGCTCAAGCCACGTTCTCTTGCCTGGCACTGTGCAGAAACATAAGGCTTTGGAGTCTCTGCCCCACACCAGGCATGCTCTTCACAGTACCGGGCGAATTCAGCCTGGCACCAGGCTAGGTCAGAAACCAGATGGCACTGAGTGTTTATCGGTATCTGGTTCTAAAACCAAACCTCAAGGGAGGCTCTACATGAACACCACTCCAAAGGTTTCTTTCATAGTGAGTCATCATAGTTCATCCAGAGACCTTTCCTCAGGCACCCCTTTTTCCAGGACTATATCCATCTTTGGGTCTCCCGAGGAATCAGAAAATGATGAGGTCCTTAGCCTCCCTTCTGGATCCCCCCTAGGATCCAAAGACTGAGTCTACCTCATCCTCAGGCATCTATCGCTTCTCCCTCCTCTAAGGTCATTCCCCATATGGCCTCATACCCATTTGAAGAGGCAGTAATGGTTAACTCAATCAGCCCGCTTAGGACTGACGTCCATACACAAGCCCTGATAGAGGCTATGAGGGCGGATATCTTGAACCTCAAGGAAAAAGTTGAGTCTGCCCAGGATGTCCCTCAGGCCCCTCAGAAGAATGAACCTCAGAACGGAAGGAGAGGAAGCCTGTCTTGCAGCAGAGGATGAAGGAGTTCAGTCGGTTTGTGGGAGAAGTTCTCCCCGAGTACGTCCCACAATCTGATCCTGAACCCTTTTCAGCTCATGGGATAGCCTTGGCCTCCCTCGATGCCTCGTTCGGGGAAGAAAGGAGGTCGAGGCACGTAGAGTCCCTCTTGGAGAATGCCCTGCCTCTCTTACCTCTCCTAGGGGCCATCAAGACCAACCTGGGTAAGTACCTTCAGGGGGCTGAACCAACTAAGACTTCTATACAAGCCCTCGAGCACGCAAAGAGGCACCCAGAATTAAAATCTGACTACGGTGCCTCGAAGCCTCCTCAGGCTAAGAGAGCGAGGAATGCCCCTCGGGAAAAGCCGAGGGAGTGTCAGGGTAAGGGCCATGGTTAGTCAAAAGCCCAGAAGGGCAAACACAAGTCATCAAAGAAGGCAGGTCAGCCCTAGGAGCACAGGCGCTGCCTCCCCTCCCTTGGTAGGAGCTTGGTTGTTGAATTTTCTTCCTCAGTGTAGAAGCCTGACTTCAAACAGGTTCGTTTTAAACATCATCTGGGAAGGGATCTCCCTGTTGTTTTCGTGAAATTTCTAGCACTTTCGCATGCCAAAGGAGGGCTATGCAAAAAGAGGGGCACTGCCTTCAGAAATTGAAGCGTTGCTCACCAAAGGTGCAATAGAGCCCATAAAAACTCGAAGTTTGGGCTTCTATTGCAACCTATCCTTGGTAGCAAAGCTAACAGAGGGATTCCGACCAATGATCAACCTGAAAGCCTTAAAACTCCTGATGTACAATCAGAAATTCAAAATTGAGACTTCAAGGTCCATCATGAAGTCAGTGACCTCACGAGATTGGACAGTCTCGATAGACCTCAAGGATGCCTATTTTCACACCCAGACCATCCAGACAACCATCACTACCTGAGGTTTGCAACCTCTCAAACAGAGACCTTCCAGTTCAAGGCCCTGCCTTTCGGCCTCTGTTCAGCTCTGAGGATTTTTTCCATGATCCTTCAGGAGGTAGCGTAACACTTTCATCAGTGTAGCAACAAATTCCACCTTTATTTGGATAAATGGCTGATCCGACATCAGGACCCAGTCATCCTGAGACAACACCTGACCAACATCCTTGATCTCTCCAGCCACCTAGGTTGGGTGGTGAACATGGAAAAATCAGATCTGATTCCCAGTCACCAGTTCACCTACCTGGGCATGGACTTCAATACAGACTCATCTTCAGTATGTCCAACCCTCAGACAGGTGGAGAGACTAGAAATATGTGTCAGGTTGTTCACCAGGAGACCGACTCAACCAGCTTGCGCCGTTCTTCGTTTGCTGGGACATATGGTGATCTCACTCATCTGGGTCGGTTGCACTCCAGGCCCCCTCAGTTCTGTCTGTTGGGCCAATGGCATCTGCGTTGTGACAGCCTAGAGCAACTGGTAGTCATAGACAAAGTTGCTCTCCAGGACTTTCAGTGAGGGTGCTCCAGAGAAAACACACTTCGAGGAGTTCCAGTAAGACCACCAGAGCTGACTGTCACTCTCATGACAGATGCCTCTTCGCAAGGATGAGGAGCCTACCTCATGGTGGGTGAAAGCCGCTGCCAGCTGCCTGGAGCGTGGCCTTCCATCTATAGGGGCAGCTCGATAAACTCCCTGGAGCGGGAGATTGTGCTCTTTGCAATCCAGGGTTTTCAAGTATGCTCCGAGACCAAGTGGCCTTGATCCTCTGCGACAATGCCATGGCTGTAGCATACCTGTCCAAGCAGGGGGACACTGACTCTGCTCTATTATGTGGTATTGCCTGGCAGATTTCCATGCAGGCAATGACTCATGCAGATGACTCTGAGAATCCACCACATTCGTGGCAAGAGCAACCTCCTCGCGGATGCCCTATCACATGCAGAACTGATCCAGACAGAGTGGGAACTGGAACAGTCCCTGTTCAACACCATTATGGCCCATTTCAACATGTCCCTGATAGTAGATCTCATGGCCACTCCACACAATCTTGATGGCTCATGGTGGCCCAACCAGTCCTGCTTCCCTGACCTCCTGGAGCTGTCAATAGATATTCCGGTTGAGGTACCACTGACCCGGAATGTCTTGACTCAGATGGTATCAAACAGGAGAGTCAGTCACCTGAAACCTCAGGTATTCAACCTGACCATCTGGAGTTTATCCAGGAGGCCCTCTTCAGTAAAGGTTTCTCAGCAGTGGCAGTCGCGCGGATCAGCAAACCTACCTGCTCCAGCACACACTCTCTGTGCAATGCCTGATGGAAGAAGTGGTTTTTCTGGTGCAGAAAACATAAAGTGGATCCATCGAATCCATCTGCACCAGAAGCAACTAACTTTCTTCTGTTTGGGTCTGGCACCGGAGACAGTCCGTGGGTATCGTGCAGCATTGAACTCCCATACTGGATGCTCAGTGTTCCTGAGTAGCAAAATTTTTGCCTTGCTGAAGAACCTTTACTTGGAGAAACCGGTCTAGAGAAAGGAGATTTCTCAGTGGAACCTTCCCCTGGTACTCTCCTTCCTTAAGGGTGCTCCCTTTGAGCCCCTGGAACAAGCTTCTATCCTGGACCTCACAAGGAAGACAGTCTTTTTTATTGCTCTTGCCTCCGGTATACGCCGCAGTGAAATCCACACATTTTTGGGTTTGGGTGGTGTGGTCAGATTCACCAGATCATTGTCAAAGGTGACTCTGGTTCAATTGTCAAACTTCATGGCCAAGAATCAGACACCTAAGATCAGCTATCCACTTGTGGAGATCCCAGCTCTCCTACCTAGGGAGGGAGACCCAGAACTCTCAAATGCCATGTGCCCTGTTAGGGCATTGAGAGTATACCTGGATAGGGTGACCAGTTTCGGAGGGACTAGAAGACATTTATTCATCCCAAGATGTTCTTTTGCTACTGGGAAGATCATGACGAGTCGCCTCATGGCTTGTATCCAGTCCTTGATCTGTGATTCACATGCTGCTTCAGATGAGATGTCATTGCCTGATGAACACATTTTGGCCCACAAGGTTCGAGCCTTAGCCACCTCTTGGCGTATGTTCAGCCAGTCATGTTTGGTGTCCGAGATAATGCAAGCAGCATTTTGGAGATCATCTCAGATGTTTGCCGCCTTCTATCTAAGGGATTTGCGCGGTCAGACATTTGACCTGTACTCCCTGGGCCCGATCCTGGCTGGCCAGGCAGTGATACATCCTCCGGAGTGAGCATGCATGTATATAATGTGTATATATTTGTTCACTCTCCTTACTGTAGAGTGGGGAGATTTCACATTGTTTACATGCTTACCCAACACAGACAAGTCCTGGATGGGTATCTATTGTATATCTAAGACTAGGTAGTTTGTACCTAGGATCGTTATTGTCATCTAGTGTGAGCTAGGACGGTACAAGTCCTGTATATTACTACTATAGGTAATGATACCTACCTCTGAGTCCATCCAGAGTGATCTACATTGGATGACATTCTTGTATATTCCAATCTAAGTAGTAGTACCTAGCTTTGACATTTTTCTCATTTAGAGATGAGTGTCTTTATGCAGTCATTGGGAGGTGTATAAACATCAATTTGCAACTATTGCCCGCCACGGGTCTTGAGTGAAGCCCATCAGCGATTATGAAAATACCTACTCTCATCATATTCTGATGTAACTATACCATGTAGAAACTTATACATATATAAACTATACCATGTAGAAACTTATACATATATAAACTATGCCAGGTAGGAACTTATACATATACAATCTATGGCATGTAGAAACTTATACATATATAATAGCAGAGCATGAGCTTAGAAGTCTAGATTGATTACCAACTCTGACGGGTAGCTATCAAGCCAAGCAATAAAGACATCGGCACTTGTTGCCACTCAAACAACTAATGATAATCTAAATTGCTTCGATATATATAAGGCACTGTTTGTATATATTGAGGCAATTCAGATGCTTGATATTCCCTTGATGAGTGCAAGCCCAGTGAGAAAACCTGCTAAGCTTGTCTCGTATTTACAATGTAGAAACTTAGCCAGAATATGCAACATGGGCAAGGTGATAGATATGTGGTTTATTCCGTCGAAGATAATTGAATTATTCCCATGTCTGATCAGCATACGCCAGAACGGCATTAGCAATCTTGTTATTAGCATTACTCACTCAACTGTCAAGAATAAGATTCATCAATACTACTTGTACATCACAATTTGAAAATCAGCAGGTGGCAACTAATGTCGAATTAGTCATGCTGATTGGAGGAATGCTCTTCATTTGACTTCTGGTATGACTCAGTTACGTGCCATCATAGGTCAGGCGCCAATCTTGTGTGCATCATGAGCTCTCAATTACAAAAATATGAGATGTGTTGATAACACCAGACACCAGCATGCAATTGCATTATACGATTTTCTCCATGTTCTCTATATTCTTTATTTAGGAGCGAGAAGTTCTGCCACTTGCTGTACTGTTTCATCCGAAAAATCATGAGTTTGAATTTGAAGCCAAATATTCTATATGATAATCGCCTGGCATACTTGATCGCTGTGTCGTTTGCAAAGAGGAATACACCACCTGACCTTATATACAAACCAAACATGTAAATGAAGATAATAAATGGCAATAAGACCAAAAATGACTCTTGGTGTAACCACATCATGCTTACCACATGCCAAATATACAATTTAGATATTTCGCGCATTACATGTCTCTGTTAAGATAACTCCTGAATCACTTAGTGCCATTGGGCAGTGTACCACATTCGACCAACTTAGAGAGCAAATCTGGATGATCAGTGATTTTTTTCTTCGATTACGAGAAGCGTACCTGACTGGTAAATCACTCATTCTTATCACAAATCACATCTGACCAGCTTAGACTGCTACATCGAACAAACAGAAGTATCACATGTATTTTTTCAGATAGAGGGAGAGTAATCGTCTGGCCAATCTCTCATTCGAATTTCATCAATGACAGAGATTAGAACTGCAAAGCAAATATTAGAATCCGAAAAGATATTCTGATAGTTATCCATCATTATCGAATTATACTCTGAGCTATGTACACACCACCTGAGAGATTCCTTGATATCGTCTTCATCATGCTCCGAGAAAGGCATTCTTATATGGCGATGACGCATCGGTCAATATTTGTAGAAAGATGGGGATGCATCTAATTTGGCCAAACTTTCGAGTCTAGTTTCCTGAAGCAACAATGAGATGACCATGTAGGCCATCACACCCGTCATAGAGTCTCCCCCAGGCTTTGACTATCGAACAGACCAACCACTGATTCCATTAATGATGTCTTTAACTCCTTCATATCTTCGTGAACATTTCTTAGGTTTATATAGGAGAAGACAAAACTACGAGCTAGTTCATCTCTCTTTGAAACGTCCTGCACAATACTGTAAGCTTCTGCTAACTACAGTGAGATATCATAGAACATCATGGAAATCTTCAGATCACTTTACAGTCATTTTCACGATTTAGTTCTCGGATTATTGATCTATGGATTTCCATTAAAGCATCTCCTCCTAATGATTTCAATATTTTCTCAAAGTTTCTTTTGCATAATGATATAGCGTTTGCCGAGTGTTTCTCTTTTACATCTGTTTTCATACGGAAGTCAACCTTGGTGCCCTTTTTGGCTCTTTCACTGGCTTCTGTCTACCTTCCATGAAAATGTCATTAAGAGGGTATTGACCATATTTGGCCAAATACTCTGCCAACATCGAGATCGACTAACTACATGAAATCTCCATTTTCTTTCAAGATCAGTACTGGTGATACTGTAAATTTTATGCAAATGCTATTCACTCGATTCGTTTGTATTTCCTCCAAAACATATTCAGCTTTGGTCTTTTTATACCCCTGAACAATTCAGTGGTCACTATCTGAATAAAGTGTCAGCTTCTTACTTCAGGCGTCAACATGTCAGATATTCACAGACATGTATACATCCCATTGTATGTCATTCTGGTCTGTTCATCAGATGTGATATGCAAGACTGGGGCGCTCAAACCTAAAAAAACCTATCAAAATTGCATTAAGGCAAAAGGCTATATTGTTTTGTGAATTTAATACAGAATATGAAAATATCACAAGATGCTTTATGCCTTCAATCATTTCACCTGAATTTGAGAAGACCAATTATTCCTTGTCATTCTCAAATTGCATCAATATGATCATTTCAGATTCGTCATTTTATCTCTGCTTGTTATCGAACGAAGAGATTCGAACTGATTTTGATTCGGGAGTTGATGAAATCGCAACCTGGCTAGAGCATGTTCATTACTACATTCTGCTTTTCGTTTCATTCAAATCGGACCATCAGAAGCCTTTGAATACATAATATTGAGGGAGATCAGAGGGTTATCGAAAGAATAATGAAATCTGTAATATCATAAAACGTCTCGATTGGTAAAATGTGTGAAATGGTAATGAGCGTAAAATGCGGATTTGAAAATGAAATTCATATGCCCGTAGACTGTTGCATGTTGAGTGATATCAGAAGAGGTTGACTAATTAACCGGCTTGCTCAACACGCCATCTCATCAGAGAGCATGTCATGATACGTCCATCACATAGATTGATGACATTTAACCTTGACCTTCAGCAACTTCACAGATGCATCCTGGTTAGTGTCAAATCCGATGCACTTGCTTGCCTTTCACAAGTGCTGATTCAATGCACTAGCTTGCCTATAGTTACATCAGTTTCGATGACTAGATTGGGTTGGAACTATGGCTACTTTAATGTACTTGCTTGTCTTGAGCTACTCATGTCGTTAATGCACTTTCACCTGATGCTACTATTTGGAGCAACATGCACACACAAAATGCGGCAAACTAGTATATGATATAGAATTGTGGTCCAAAAGCAATGGTCCATTATATGGATGATAACCTAGACTTGCTTCACTAATATGGATTATGTTACTAGGGATCATTCTTCACCTGTTGCCATGGCAATGGAATCAAAAAGTCTGATGATATTTCCACATTTGATGATATTGCCGTGTTTTTGTGGTCTTTGAAGTGTTTCTAACACTTGGATATGTAGGCACCATAACACTACAACTTTGTGTGATGGGGGCTACCGAGATTCTGCAACTATTAAAAAAATATGGTAGCTGACATAGCCATATTTCGATATTTGCATTATTTTGAGATTTTGAAACTCAATACTGTGAAAGCTATTCCAAAATCTCAAAAGCCCCTCATACAATCAGGAAGGGGTGATGTAACCTCATAAGAATAGGTGCTAATTCCCTATGGTATCCACGAAAAAACGTGGAAATATTGGAAAATATGTCATTTTTATCTCAAAATCGTGGTTGCCATGTTTACCATGGCAATCATCACCATGACAATCCTCAAAAAAGGATTAATCTCAACTTGCAACCTCTCAGCTATAAGTCTAGCACATCCCTTCAATGGTCAGTGATATCGACTCTTCAAAAACTTAACATCTCTATTCGATGTCAAATCCACCATGGATTTGCCATTTTTTGCATCAAGTACATGAGTTCAGCAAATAAATGTACTAGCCTGCCTTTCACTACAGCAAATTTGTTGTATTAGCTTGTCTTTAGTTAGGGCAATCAATGGGCAAGTCATGAAACTGCCACTGCATAGATTGATGACATCTGAGGCTTCACCACCAGCAATTTGACGAATGAAGCTAGTCAGTGTGAAATTCGTTTTACCAACTGGCTTTCAACTGGGGCAAATTCCGTGTACTAGCTGGCTAAATCCTTGCCTTTAACTATCGCAAATTCATTGTACTAGATTGCAGTCAACTACTGAGGCTCAAATCGTACAGTTCGATTCACTAACTCGCCTTCAACTACAACAGCTTCAGCTTAACATGTCCTTATCATATCCTGAACCCTGCCACTACTTCTGAAATTTCCAAACATTTGGATATTTCATCAATTCACAGCTAACGTCAGCGAGCTGGAAATTGCCGAAATAGCTACATTGTAATACAATGGAACAATTAGATCATGGGTGATTCATGGGTCAATTCGCCACTATCTATACAAACGGTCCTTCTATTTCTCTTTGACTCGATCTCATTATCGTATATGTCTGTGCATTCTGATAGTGTTCGGCATTTAGGCTATTGCCAAGGATTCATGTGACTCCAGCATCTAAACATGACATCCTGCTAAACCCATTTCCCGAGACACACTCGTGAGATGAATGTAAGATTGTTTTGGCGTCTGTCAGAAATGCCAGTGGTTAATGGAGGGCCAGTCACTGAAGTGACACCATAAAATACGGAGCATTTCGGTCACATGAGGCGCAGACAAAGTTGCTCTTTCACACTCCATTTACTCGTAAAACACACGCAAATGTCCACGAACACTTGCGCCGATATCGCTTTTTCTCCACATCTGCAGGCAAATTTTGGACATGTTCAAAATAATTCAGCATGAGTTGACGGATAAAACACCCTCAGTACACTCTCTAATCATCCTCGAAATTCACTCCAATGACTGCAAGTCTGACTCCGTTCACCCCAGGAAGCTGACGACTTGCGTATGTTTTGCGGATATTTGTGGGCGTAGGGAGGGTGATTAGAAGGTGATTTGTGGATGTTTGCGTCAACATGCAGGTACATTTTCA
>JAUOBU010197716.1:0-12459 GCA_032360585.1 Nereis procera | reverse complement strand
CTTTTGTAGAGGCAGGCTGTGTGTGTTAGATGTCATTTGGCTGGGAATTCCACATCTCATAGACGAGAGATTTTCAACGGAATGACACCTTTAAGTGTCTGTGCGCATGCACAATAAAGATCCACAACTACTCGTCGCAACGAGCAGGGGATTGTCCCCGGTAGATGTGCTCCTTTCTTCAGCTAGTTACCAATTTGACTAATCGAGGAATAAAAGTTTCAGTCTTATATAACCCATTTGGTGTTGAAAAGACGTTAATCCCCAACCAACCAACCAACCAACCAACCAACCAACTTGTATAGTACCATTACATCTAAATGCACGCACTCATTCCATATGCTGGCGCAGGCACACACTCATATTCAGTGTTCACAATGATCATCAGACACAAACACGTGCGCATGTATGTGCGTGTCACCGTTGCACTAGTCCAGCTTCCAGCCTCAGACATATAATCAAGCTGGCTACCTGTATGGCTTTTCATCAGGTAGCCGCTTTCCTCATCATCATACAGCCCTTCTCTCCATCCTCGCTAACACAATAGCTGCCCTTGACCTATGACTAACTCTCTCACTACTAGATCGGTTTCTATCCATGTGGCTATCTCATCTATTCACTGCTCACGCTAGTGAGCTGTGAGTTGATGAAATAGCCACACGGTCCGATCTCATTCTCTACTACAGTTTGATTTCCATTTCATTCAAATCGGACCATTAGAAGCCTTTTCACTGGACTTGAAAGACACAATATTTATGAGTGATTTAGGGGCTATCGTAGTGATGATTCCGATAATCTAGATTACTGAATCAGTAACCTGGGTCAACAAAATTATCATACAATCGGCTTGCCATAGGATATCATATTATCTGTAAACCTATTTTCATGATACCCGAAAAATCTGACGCTTCTTCGATGACTCGGCTTCCATGGGAACAAAACCAAGTAGAGCAGATGAGTCCTAATGGATAGGCCTTATTGGTTAGACTGAACCAAGTAGAGCACATGAGGCCTACCAATTAGGCCCTTCATTGGTTGGACTAAACCAAGTAGAGCATATGAGTCTTACCAATTAGGCCCTTCATTGGTTGGACTGAACCAAGTAGAGCACATGAGGCCTACCATTATTGGTTGGACTTAGTCAAATAGAGCATATGGGGCCTACCAATTAGCACCTTCATTGGTTGGATTGAACCAAGTAGAGCATATGAGGCCTATCAATTAGGCCCTTCGTCGTTTGGACTGTACCAAGTAGAGCAGATGAGTCCTACCAGATAGGCCTTTCATTGGTTAGACAGCCAAATAGAGCACATGAGGCCTACCAATTAGCACGTTCATTGGTTGGACTAAACCATGTAGAGCACATGAGGCCTACCAATTAGGCCCTTTGTTGGTTGGACTAAATCAAATGGAGCACATGAGGCCCATCAATTAGGCCCTTCGTCTTTGGACTAAACCAAGTAGAGCAGATCAGATCTATCAGATCGGCTCTTCGTTGGTTGGGCTGAACCGTGTAGATCAGATGAAGTCGATCAGATCGGGCCTTTGTTGGTTGTTGGTGCATCAATGAAGTGTCAACAAGCTTCTAGTGCTTGCTTATCAAGCTGAGCGTGATATGTCTACTGCATATATTTGTCAGCTTAGAATATTGCCTGAACAAACTGAGATGAGCACCCGATCACCCTGGTAAACAAGAAGATAAGCTACCATGTCCCCAGTAGCCTCAGGTCGCAAACAATCCTCTAACTACTATAACCTCCAAATCATCCTAGGATATTGTGTCTTTCATGTCCAATTGGAAGGGTTCTAATGATCCGATTTGAAAAAAACAAAACCAAACTAAAATAGGAAGTGAGGTCTGACCTCATGACTATTTCATCAATCCACAGATCACTAGCGTTAGCTGTGAATTGGTGAAATAGCCAAGTGGGTATGAATTGATCAAGAAGTAAAAGGGTTGAGTTTCATTTGCCAGCATGGTGCATAGGAAGGGTTTCACGAGCTTGTGATCACCCTGCCACCGGCCAGAAATCCATCGGGTGTCACTTTTCTGCCAAATACTATACTCTCTAACTGCGACCAGAGTTCTCATCATATGATATATTGATTTATGATGCCAACAAATGGATCACTAAACTGAGTTTACAGAGCTTTTTCTTTCTCGGAATCATTGAATTTTTTTTCATGAATTTTGATATAATATCAGAGCATTCCAAAGCAGTAGAGATTCGTCATATTGATTGGCTTTCATGCACCTGTCACCCTTATGACCATCTGAAATAAAGGGAAAGATATATATTTCCCAACTTTTGAGAGCTGTATTTACCATCGTTCGCAAGATATTGTTAATGTCATCAGTAGTTGATGGCATGCCCATATGCATGTGGACCCCCTCCCCCATCGGGTGATGAATAATCAATAGCCTTACTTAATTCACCAGGGATAGAATCATGAGCCAATGTAGCACGCCTGTCTTCATTCTATTGTTTTGATAAGACATTAAAGTTGTCAGCCTGTCGAACGTGGAGGCACATCGGGAGGAAGCAGTCACGATAACTCTCAGATGCAGTTATGAACATTCACTAACTTTAGATCATTAGCATTAATTGCATCAATCATCATTCAACTAAAAATGGTTTACTCCTAGTTCTTACAATTCGCTCCAAAATTCTATTTGTTAATATTGCCACCCAGTACCTAGGTAACACTCATACTACGTATCCGGCTGCTTGTTTGTAAGTTGTTTGTGTTTATTTCAACATGAAGGATATACTATGTATAATAAATCATTGTCCCGTCAAACTTGCCTTGGAGGTTCCCGTAGCCAAGGTCACGGGTATCTCTAAACGTCAGTGAGACGACCCCCTGGGAGGTATATAGTTCAAGCCGTATTTCATCATGCGTGATAGATTATCGGGGAGCGTATCACTATAAGTTAGGGTTTCAGATACACAAATATGGCGATTCCTGAAGCTGGGATGAATCCCAAGTTAGTGAAATGGGCCTCAGATCGTAAATCATGACCTTGTTGTTACCATGAACCAATATAGGTTCCTGTTGCTACTCAGCAAGAATGATTCTGTAGGTCACGAGGATGCTGCTGAGCTCGGCATCTCAGATGGTTTACAGTTATTCCAGGATCGTTGGCACCCCAGTGTTGGGGCACATCCAACGGGTTCAAACCAAGTGCACTCATATACTAACCCTTTCACTTCTATAACCCCAAATCACCTTTGGATATTGTCTTTTCAATGCGGCTTCTGATGGTCTGATTTGAAGGAAACCGAAGCCAAAGTGTAGTAGGGAATGGGATTTGACTCATAGCTCACTAGCGTGAACTGTGAATTGAAGAAATAGCCACATAGCAACATGGATGATGGAACCTGATGAAGTAGTGGCAGGGCTAGAGTCGTGTTTGGGATTTTCCGCTTTATATCCGTAAGGCCGTTAAAATTATAGATTTAATAGAGAAATTCCAATCATTGTCCGCTTCAATCACAGGCATCCTTTACGGTAGGACCGGACCGGTCGCATTGATTGTAATTTCCCAAATCAAATCCATATTTCTTAACTACTGAAGAAATTTGAAAGACGTATTTCGAGTTTTGTGGAATAGATGGCGTGGCGTGACATGAATGATAGATTGATTCCGTATTGTTAAACGTCCCGTCAGTGTCTCATGTCCGTCATCGCTTATGTATGAGTTGGCATCACCGATCAACCTTTTCACTACTTCATCTATCTCAATCCTTGTATCTTTTTTAACAACTATTCAGTTCGCCACGGCGCACGCTAGTGGGCTGGAAATAAATTAAATAGCCACATGACCAGACCTTTCCCCCTTCCGAAGTTTGCTTTTAATTTCATTCACATCGGACCATGAGAAGCCCACCATGTGGACTTGAAACCCCCAACATCCAGTGGTGACTTTCAAGTTCCGGATTTGAAAGGATTAATCCACGAGGGACGACGAGTTTCCATAATGCGAATGGCTGAGTGTCGTGCTGAATGAAATCTCTTAGCCCAGGGAGGGGCCATCCCGGGTGAAATCCTTGAGGGCCGTAAACCACAGAATTCTCATTTCGATTGTTCTGGAACAGATTTAATACTGATAAACAACAAGAAGGTCTAGGCTTCAAAGCTTCAAAAGGCTTCAAAATCAATTTATTCAGACTGCGCTATGCGGATGAGCTTGGCAGCTCATCTCCCTCCCCTAACAATACACCTCATCATACATAGAATCTCAGTATAACTTATAACAAAGTTATATACAAGTCAAAAAGGCATCAAAAAATGTCAGACATATTGTGAATTAACCCTTTCCCCCTAAAATCCCAAATCACCCTTGGATATTGTGTCTTTCAAGTTCAATTGGAAGGCTTTTAATGCTCTGATTTGGATGGAACGAAAACCAAATTGTAGCAGGGAATAAGATCTTACTATGTGGCTATGTCATCAATTCACAGCTCACCAGTGTGAGCTGTTAATTGATGAGATATCCACATGGTTCGAATTCGATCCAGTAGTGAAAGGATTAACGATAAATAAAGAATAGCAGTAAGTTGTCAACTGAACACCACCATCCCGCGACATAACCTATTCACGCACTCATATGCTGCAAGTATTCTATTAGATATTCATATTCATATTCTATCAACCATTACAGTTTACACCTCAACGATTGCTAATCCTTAGTACGATCAAACGATGTAACTCATACGTGCGTTGTATAATGAACGCGCCTGTGCTACAAGCTGGGGTCAGTTTCAGTATAGAAGACGTGGCACTGAAGTCACCCGAGAGCGAAGCGGGAGAGGGCAATCGCAGATGCGCTAATAATAAAACTACCGGATCCTCTCGGAGAAATAAAACGTCTTACGACGAAAAACTAATCGCGCACCGAAGTGTCAAATGAGACCTGTCACGAAATGCACCCTGGGAGGTATGCGGTCTCGTGACAAACACCGTATTATAATACAGCATTCATCGTTAATAATGCCCTCCTGCGGCTCTCGACGACAACATACCTCGTGAGTCTGTCTCATGAGAGATCGCCTCATGAACAAATGTCACGGAGGCGGCCATCTTTGATTGCCTCTCGCAACTGCGGTTGTCGCGCGCAGCGCGCAACCGCGACTGCTGCGCGCAACTGCGGCTGGCATGGGGAGGCGTTTTTGAGTGGATAAAACCACAGTTTCTTGTTGGTGTATGTATTCAAGATGGCGGCCATCGCTATAGCCTCCAGCACTGCAGACCCAGGTGGCACTTCAGTCGGCCGTGCCCATCATCATCCCTCTCACCAACATCCCACTCATCATCATCCCTCTCATCATCATCCCTCTCACCATCATCCATCATCCCTCTCATCATCATTCTCACTCATCATCATCCCTCTCATCATCATTGCACTCATCATCATCATCCCTCTCACCAACATCCCACTCATCATCATCATCCCTCTCCCCAACATCCCACCCATAATCTTCCCTCTCATCGTCCCACTCATCATCATCAACCCTCTCACCATTATCCCTCTCATCCTCATCCCTCTCTCCATCATCATCCCACCCATCATCCCTTTCATCATCAACCCTCTCATCATCATCCCACCCATCACCCCTCTCATCATCACCCCTCTCATCACCATCATCATCATCATCATCATCATAATCATCATCATCATCAGTGGGTTGATGATGCCTGGGATGATGGATGATGTTGAGAGGGATGATAATGGGTGGGATGATGATGAGTGAGATGATGATGAGAGGGATGATGATGAGAGAGATGATAGGTTGGATTATGATGAGAGGGATGATGGTGAGAGGGATGATGATGAAAGGGATGATGATGAGAGGAATGATGATGAGTGGGATGAGGATGAGTGGGATGATGATGAGAGGGATGATGATGAGAGGGTTGATGATGAGTGGGATGTTGGTGAGAGGGATGATGATGATGAGTGGGATGATGATGAGTGGGATGATGATGAGTGGGATGATGATGAGAGGGATGATGATGATGAGTGGAATGATGATGAGAGGGATGATGATGAGTGGGATGAAGGAGCGAGGATGATGATGAGAGGGATGATGATGAGAGGGATGATGATGAGAGGGATGATGATGAGAGGGTTGATGATGAGTGGGATGATGGTGAGAGGGATGATGGTGAGTGGGATGATGGTGAGAGGGATGAGTGGGATGATGGTGAGTGACAGAGTTGTAAGGAGGATGCAGAGGATTAAGGCTATTATGTCACTAACATGTGGGGACTGGAATGCATCAGATAACATTGCAGACGCCCTCCTGCCCTGATGACATACTTGACCCAGTATTGACACCAGCTACAGGCTGGACCAATCAGCATCAGTGATGAATTTCTATCGGGATCACGCTGACCGCTCGAGTTATTACAGAGGAGTGCATGCAGGCCCAGTGCGCGGCAAATCTTAGCTGTAACGGTCATCTCAGCAGGACATTACCATGCCAAATTTTGAGTGATTTTATCATCTTTATGCCACATTTCATTGCATATATGACTTCTGATTGTGTGGCGAGGAGGTAAGAACAAAAATTCATGATGATTTGCATGTGAATCGTTCTGTTGTGTTGTATCCAGCATCATCATCATCATCATTATCATCATCGTCATCGTCATCGTCATCGTCATCGTCATCATCATCATGGCTGAAAAGCCTTAACTATTGGAAGTTGAGATTGCGTTGAAACATCAACACTGTATCAACATCGAAACAACCTTGCATGAACGTTGATGCAACTGAGAAGAAGAATTATTTGACCATAGTGAGTCATAATCAGGCACTAAGATGTGATCCCATTGATCACATGTATTTTCTGATCCCAAAACATCTCAATATTTCAGGTGTTGCGTTTTGCAAAAAAGAAATCGGCATTGCTTTCTGGCTCGAGTGTTGGCATCCAGCCAGTTACAACCTTTTATTATGTCAATGTGGGGTCATCTGTTATGTGATGTGGGTAGAGGTTGGCATGAACTGACAGCTGTTCCCAACAGACAACCATTACAGTACCCCAGCATCTGGACTTAGGTGTTAATGTGTGTGATCTTAACAGGGGATAAAACATTGATCCCTCATGGATCTTGAACACACGACATAGATAATCCAGGAGGGTTGAGACATGTCGTCAAACCCCAACAAACAAACAAACAAACAAATCCCTAAATTGGATGTTAGGTGGATGTCCTGGGATGACATGTGGTCCGCTTATTTAGTGCCTACACTGGCATGCACAGTGCTAAACCATACATTCTTTAAACCCCTGCCGCTCACCCGTTTATGTATGAACTTCTTTGAATGAATCTTGAATCTTGAATGAATCACCTGCACCCGAGAAACTAGAAACTTCAGATTTGACGCACTGATAGTCCTCGAATGAATTCTTCAAAGGAATTCTCCTAATTGAATGTAGCCTGAGTTGTTCGGTTTTTACAGCAATGGGAATTCTCATTTCTGGTTTCGAGATAAAGTTCACCAAAAAAATCACTAAACTCATCCTTATGAATTTCCTGAACATGAGAAACAAATGATGATGAGTCTGTATGGTGAGTCTGAAACACTTATTCTTATAACTAGAAAGAGTTGTGTCATAGAAAAACTCCTTGTATGTATACCTTGCTTGTTTTCTGTGTGGGAGAAATGTTCTTAATGTTCTTGAGGCAAGCTCCCCCATAACTGATGGCTATGTTTAATTAGTAGGTTTGCTCATGCATGATAATGAATGACAATTAGGCATTATATTATTCCTCATCTTATCACTTCTTTGGTTGCAGATTCTTCTCTCAATATTCTACTGTCACTTCGAGAGTGAAATCTACCACGGAACCAATGCAAGATTCGCTTAATTTTCCTGACGCTCATGGCACTGATCATCCTGAAGGCCATCTAAGTTTCATTAGGAATCAAGATGGAGACGAGCAGAACACTCAGCTTTCTCTCATTTCTGTCCAGTCAACTCTACATGACAGGATACTGCCCCTGAATCCATTTGTTCGAGCTGTGAATGTGAAAACGATTGATACTCACCCAAGCCAGGTCCAGCTGATATCACTGAATGGCAGTGATCAAGATCAGGTATTAACAGACTCGCACCAATGGAATATACCAGAGCATTTAGATACTGAATCAGGTATTCACGAATCAAAGATTCCGTCAAGTAGCGTTAAGTCAGGAGTCGATATATCAAGAGCTTTGGGAACTCCATTACTACAAGCACATATCTCTACAATGTCTGAAACCTCACATGTGAATGATGAATGGAACGCCCCTCACCTAAGCCCATTCCAGCCAATGGCATTGCATGATAGTGATCAACATCAGGTATTAAAAAACTCGCCTCAAATGAATATACCAGGGCGAATAGAGACAGAATTAGGTATTTTCAAGTCAAATTTTGAGTCGAGCTGGGTAAGGTCAGAAGCCGGTGATACATCAGGAGTTTTGAGAACTACATTGCAACAATCACATACCTCTACAATCCTCGAAACACATGAGAGGCCTTACAGCTGCTTGCAATGCAGTGAATCATTCTCGCAATCAGAATCTCTCAAAAATCACATAAGTACACACACAAGTGAGAAGCCGCACAGTTGTACCAGATGTGCTAAATCATTTTTCTATCCAAGTAAACTAGAATCCCATATGGTGACCCACACAGGTGACAAGCCATACATCTGCTCACTATGCACTAAGTCATTTGGCCGGTCAGATGTCCTCAAAAAACATATGAGAACCCACACAGATGAGAGACCTTACAGCTGTTCACTATGCAGGAAGTCATTCAGCGAGCTCAGTTCTCTTAAAGCACATATGAGAACCCACACGGGTGAGAAACCATACGTTTGTTCACTTTGCAGTAAGTCATTCAGAAAATCAGATTCACTCAAAACACATATGAGGACCCATACGGGTGAGAAACCATACATTTGTTCACTATGCACTAAGTCATTCCACCGGTTGGATGCCCTCAAAATTCACTTGGAGATGCACACAGGTGAGAAGTCATACGTTTGTTCAGTATGCAGTAAGTCATTCAGCATGTTAGGTACCCTCAACACACATATGAGGACCCACACAGGTGAGAAACCATACAGTTGTTCTCTATGCAGTAAGTCGTTCAGCATATCATGTAGGCTCAAGAGACACATGAGAACCCATACACATGAGAGAACAGACATCTGTCCAATATGCTGTAAATCATTCTACAATTTGGATTCACTTAAAGCACATATGAGGATCCACAGTGGTGAGAAACCTTATGTTTGTCCTCTCTGCTGTAAATCATTTCGCCATTCAAAGTCACTGAAAATACATACGAGTACCCATACAGGTGAGAAGCCATACATTTGTTCGGAATGCAGTAAGTCATTCAGCAATTCAGGTTCCCTCAGAAAACATATGAAAATACACACAGGTGGAAAACCAGTCAAATGTTCTCTCTGCAATGAGTCGTTCAGCTCCTCATCATCTCTCAAAGATCATATGACTACCCACACAAGTGATAACCGTTACAGCTGTTCACAATGCAGTAAATCATTCTCGCGGTCAAGTTCTCTCAAAGTACACATGAGTACACACACAGGTGAAAAACCATACAGTTGTTCCACATGTGGGATGCCATTCAGCCGGTCAGGTTCTCTCAAACACCACATGATGATCCACACGGGTGAGAAGCCTCACAGCTGTTCACACTGCAGTAAATCATTCTCGCAATCAAGTAATCTCAAAAGACATATGAGGATCCACGTGGGTGAGAAGCCTCACAACCATTCATAGTGCATTAAGTCATTTAGCATGTCAGACTCCTTCATATCACTCATGTGATTTGCCTTACAGCTGTTTACAATGCAGCTGATGATTCTCACTCTCAGGTTCTGCCAAAATACACGAATACACACACACGGCTCGAAAACCATGCATTTGTTTCTGATGTGCTTAGTCATCTGTTTTCAAACTTCACAATTTACATATGGAGACCAATGCAGATGAAAAGCTATATACGACTGCTCAGTACGGAGTAAATTGTTCTCATATTTGCCTGCTCTCAAAGTACGCATACAGGTTTGAAATCATACAGTTGTTCCTTTTGTGCTATGTCATTTGTGGTTTAGGCTGCCTGAATGGCATTTGACGCCCCACACAGGTGAGAGGTGATTCTGCAATCATGGGGTAAAGGAACCAGAGTGCAATATGGTATTCACATTTGAAAATGGTCTGAATTAGCATCTCGAATACATGTTCTTCCCTTTCATTCTCCCAACTCTCTGATACTTCAAGATTCTCTGAAACTTGTGTACAGCTCTGAGAAATTTTGCATGCTTTTGTTTTCTGATCTTGTGTTGTAAGTCGATTAGATAATCAATCCTCATGCATCCTCCTCTACTTCATCTGTTTGAAGCTCTCCATGTGCAAAACTGACCATTTATTTCATGATTCGAGGTCATGGAAATTTTATTTGACAGCATTATAGATTTGAAGTTTTTGGTAGTACACTGCTTTTGTGCTATATCATATAGATTGGCCCTAGACATATAGAAACAATAGCATATTTGTGTGAGAATGAATAGATATTGAAAAGCACTTCATTTTGTTGTCGCTCGAAGGCAATTTTCGGGATATTTCTTGTCTGAACATAGAAATGCTCATGGTGTTCACTTGAGGACAACAACCTCCAGCAGCACGACCACGACCACGACCGCCACGACCACCACCACCACCACCACCACCACCACCACCACCACCGCTGCCGCCGCCCCCGCTCCCGCCGCCGCCGCCGCCGCCCCCGCCGCCGCCCCCGCCGCCACCACCACCACCACCACCACCACCTTGGATATTTCCCTGTTTCAGCTTGCTGTCCTACACTGGAAAAACAAGCTCACTCTCATGAGATTACCTCTGGCTAGTAAACTTGAGTAGCCACCCTAATCCACCCATTGCATGCCACATAAATTTGATTAAAATGTCAGAGATCCAGCCATTTCTGACAATGTACTTTCCTGTATATTGATGTATGATCATTGATACTTGATGGTATGAAATAACACTTGAATTGAATTTATGTGGGAAACATTGAGCAGTGAAATAAATCACTGCTCATTCCATGATAGTTGTTTTGCCCTGAAGAGGGTCAGTTGTCTGCCAAACCACTCGATAGTTTATCCATACTGAAGGTTAATGTCTCATCATAGGCAGATATATCCAGAAATATACATATTTTCTTTCACATAGAAACTCTGAAAATTTTCTGGTTTTTTTTTCTGTGAATATGTCTACTGCTTTCATCCATCACATAGTTATGGATTTTTTCACAATGACAGGGTTTTAGGGTTTATTAAACCCTCGAAACGTTGCTCAGTGCTTCAATTTCACTCTACAATTCCTATCCAAGAGAAATGATTTTCTTGGAAAGCCGAGAGAATCTCTCCCTGATGTAACCACAGTATTATGACAACTTTGTACCAACATAGAATATTTGTCCTAGGTGTAATAAGGTTTGCTAACATGCCTTTGAAGAGATTTAAAGTTACCGGCCAGGTCAGGGCCAGGTGGACTGAATTTGTGTCCAGAGGGCATCATTAGGGCAGAAACAACTGTGGAACTCTTCGTGCTGCATTCATTCTTCATTGAACTTTGTACAATTTTGGCTCTCCATGTCTCAATATAGCCCCATGGTGCTGACAGAAACAAAAAGCCCAGCTCAGTCAATCAATCAGTAATGATATACAGTTCCGTTAGTCCATGGATTGAGTACACTATGGTAATATGCCAAGCTCAGGTACTGTGTATAGGTAGCGAGTGATATTAGTCATGCAAACATCTCCACCGACCCCAAGTGTGCTGGTTGATCACAGCGGAAGCATTCCAGTCGACAGCATGCTTCATTCTCTGTAAAATTTGACCTTTGAAACGATACATCAAGACATAAACTCTGTGTGTATGTGTTAGAGACATGCATGATCATCCAACTAAGGCCACTTATTGAGAAAGTTTGTCCACTGAAACGAAAGCTCTCCATTCGATCTCACAATGATTAGATTATTTACATGTATATAGCAATACCACTCCTAATCAGTACTAAAGGCCCAACAAATTGGGCATGCAGCCCCATCAATCTTGCATATATATTTCCTTTGTGTGTGTGTGTGTGAGTGATTTGGCACACACACACACACACACACACACACTTACACACTTCTTAAATGATGGCCACCTGCCTTCATCAACAGCAGACCAGAAAGCGTGTTGAAATTTTGACAGGCCAAACCGAGGATCCAGGCCACTCTATTCATCAACTGACCACTCAGACATGATGCCTTCATCTTGAATAAAACACCTGTATAGTTGATAAGCATCACATACCTCTAATTCCTCAGGAAACAAGAGATTCATTTGGCACTGAATTTATGCCGCAGTGTCTAACACGT
>JAUOBU010196607.1:0-12472 GCA_032360585.1 Nereis procera | reverse complement strand
GGGCTTTGGTTGCACAATCATTTTTAAGTATGTCATAGACTATGGAGTCCAGCCTGGGTGCTTTACCTAGCGTGGCTCTGGATACCAATTTCCTCACTTCTTCTATGCTAAATGGGGCATTGTATACTCTATGCTGTTCAAAGTCAGGTTGCTGTTCCCGCTCTCTGTTTGACTGTGTGATATCATATATTCTCTGTTTCATAATATCATCTGGTTCTGGAGGGGTCAATAAACCTTGAAATTCTGAGCTCCAGTAGTCTATGATATCCCCTTTGTTGGTCAATGTACTCCCATCTGATGTTACAGCTTCCCAGGGTATTCCACTTGGTTTTCGTGGGCTAATATTTTGAATGAAGTCCCAGAAAGCGTTTGGGTCCTCTGTATTAGCTTTCTCTATTTCCAGGACTTTTTTCCGCAAATATGTCCTTTAGTAGTGGTGGTTGTGATAATGTTTGTGGTGGTGGTTGTGGTGGTGTAGATAGGATGTCGAGGATGTGGTTTGGCTCACGGCAATCGTCTCGCATGGCCTGTAACCGCCATTGTTTTGCATGTGTTGACCATCAGGATCCGGACTGAACATAATCCTTACAAAAAAGTCTGTCAGGTTGTTATGTTCCGTTCAAAGTCGATTCAACATCTAATTTAGACATCACCGAGTAGGTTAATGAGGTCAGGTGAGGGGTAATTTGTCTATTCACGCCACAAATTATATTACATCTGCCAATAAAATTCGCTAGATGGGATGTATTGTATGAAGCATCTCCGAAGATTGTGTTATACCGATGCAGCTTTAAGACCAGTGTGAAGCCATGGCCAGAGAACGGAGTGAGTCTCAGACACACAACAGAGGATAGTGTAAATCTTAGACACACAGAGTAGACAAATGGATCAAATATGTGATCTTACTGTGCACGCGTAGACCCCATCTTCATCCGTATCGAAATTTCAAATTCCCACGAGATGTCGAGAACCTTTTCGACCATGTGTAACATAATGTTTTCATGCTATTCAAGGCTCAGCAGTCGATTCCTACAACGGAATTGTAATAACACGGCTCAATGTATTTTATAACCTCCGTTAAACTTCCAGAATTAGTTATGAAAATTATAATTTCATGAATGGTCATCACATCATGATCCAGATCAGAAAATCAGGACTGATTAGTGGAGACCAGGACTATCCAACTGAGAGATGTTGTAGCATGAGATCGGGGCTATGTGATAAAATTGCAGTATCTCACGAAACGGTTTCGGCGTAGGGCCTTCACGTGGCTTACAGTCTCGTCTATGATTTGTGCCGATAAACATTGACCGGTGCTGGAGTTGAGAGCATCGTGCCATCCGTCTCTCAAGTCAGGCTTATACATGCTTGCTCTGACATCACAAACGTTCGAGGAGATTTATATCACTTTCATCGTCACGGCAGGAACAAATCCCACTCTAAACTGGCTCCCAGGGACCAGGAACAGGTATCAACTACACGCTTCTTTGGCTGGGCTACAAAGTGCCTTCGAATATATTTTTAATTTGGATATGACTGGTGAACTGTCACTGTGCTTTACTGAAAGTATACCATTGGGGATGAAATGTGGAGCTGTCATTTCTACTATCGAAGAAATTAAGCTCAAATGACGTGAAGATAGATCATGACACTTACTCGGATATTCATATTCGTTCTTTCTACTAACTGTGAAGTACCGCTAAACAACCATGAAATGAGCTTCTTTTTCCTTTTCATCTTCTCATTCTCCTTCTTCTCCTTCCTCTTTTCATTCTCTTTCTTTTTTTTCTTCTCATTATTTCTATGACCAATATCATTATCATCATAACTGTTAATATTGTCATTTTTCATCATTATTGTCTCCACTATTACCATCATTGATGTTGTTGTTGTCGTCGTCGTCGTCATAACTATCATCATTACTGTTATTTTCGTCATTATTAATATCATCATCATCATCATCATCATCATCATCATTATCATTATTATTAATACTATTATCAGTATTATGATTTTCATTATTGTTGTCATTATCATCATCAACAATATCATCATTATCTCCATTGCTACTTCCGTCGTCGGCGTCCTTTTTATTACCATTGCTATTATCATAATCATCATAGTTATCATCATTATCATATTATACCGTCGTTGTCATCCTCTTTGTTGTCATTGTTATTATCGTCGTCGTCATTTTCATCGTCAGCGTCAATATCATCAAAACGTTAACCATCAATATTGCTATCACTATGTCCTCTGTATTCCCATAATCATAACAGTCTCTAGGTCTCACAATACCATTTATCTGTAAGACCAATCGACTGTAATCATCTGTTGATATCTATTTGCATTACTGTCTCAACCCTTTCTGAACCATCGGATGTTGTAATAGAAACTGACAATGATGAATCAGAAAAAAGTTAAGGTAAGGTGTCTTGTATTCCTCAACGCGGTACAACTGAGCAAATTATGGTACCAAAGTTATCCCAGGCCCGTCCAAACATTGGTGCGCCGTCCCTGCCCAGTGAAACACCAGAGCTTCACAGGGAGAAGGCGAGTGGATGAGTATAGGAAAATAGAGGGAGCAGAATGATAGACAATATGGCTAATGAAATGCCACCTCATCTCAGAGTGATTCGAAGACCTAGCCTGTCTTGAAATATCAGAGCTATACAAATGGACAAACAGCACAGGAAATGGCATGATCTTTACTTTGATATATGACTAGTCTCCCTCATTCTTTGAATTCATCTTCGCCATCAGAATTGAAATGTGGTACTGTGAAGTCAGACACAGTTTTTCGTCTAGTTCTTTGTCTGTTCATCAAACCATCAAGCTATTGTGATGAGAGCACATTACTTCGTCACGAAATGTATTATTCTCTTATTATGAAATCTGAATCGCAATCATCATGCACGTGGAAAGCGACGCTATAAATCAGATGAATGAAACGAATACAACCAACAACGATTCAACGTACAAACTTGTCATGGTGCACGATTCATTTTCATTTAGACTGACTTGTTCATTGAGATTTCGACTTATATCCTTCATCAGTCAATTGTGGTTACCAAAAATATTCCGTAGATGATGTTGATGATGATGATAGGTGCACGAGCGTGTGTACCCAGGGTGTTTGATTATGTCAACAAATAGCTCATCAGATGATGAGTGCTAGGTCACTTCTCATCAGTACAGAGATAATAAGCACGTCTAAGAAATATAGCAGCTGCAGCCTGGCGTAAAAGTGTTTGGCTACGATGACCCCAAATCACCTTGCGCCATTACGCGCTCACGCATACAATCCAAACCGACTAAATTCAATCCGTGACTTGGCTACGAACCTGAAGCCGGGGTTGGGTCCTATTGCCCACAACACATGTGCTTTGGCAAACTTGTGACGGGCACATGCCCTCACACATATGGCCCCTCCCTGTCAACTAAATTTCGTCTCAGAATCTGTGGTATTACCCAGGGCAATTTGGGAGAGTTTAAGTTTGTTAGGGTTTGGTTGGAAACTCATTTTATACCATTTGACCCCTGTAGCTTCCTGTTCAGGGCTTGGCTATGGTCCAGATTCTGAGCCAAAACCTCATGAATGATGTGGGGGCTCGGTAGAAAATGTTGGGTCATGGTCCTATTTTTCTTGTTTGACCATGACCTCGTTTTCATGCTCAGTTACTGGAGAAAAGGACAATATATGATAGAAAATTGCACGAGGAGCACAAGAGAAGAACACCACATACATGCAGATCATATACATTTCACCCTAGACCTTTGGCGGGATGCTCCCCTGGTGGTGCCAATGTTCGAAATAGTCAGTAGAAGTTCTAAGAAAGGTGGTGACGCCACCTTTATTGATTTCCGTGGAACTACGAATATCTGGCACTGGTCGCCAATTTTAGAGGCTCCTTACTAGAAATGTAGGCATTTCTCGGCATTTACTCTTATGTGGGAGTTAGAAGATGTGCCTACATGTCGAGTTTGAGGTGGATTAGAATGGGGATGAATTTGAGTGACCTTGTAGTCGGGTTTGTTTGGCTTCTGGTCGACTGGGCCTGTTCGAAGAAGCAGCCACTATTGTCATGGTAACACCAGCCTGGATAACAGTTGATTCCGATTCTGTCGCGTTCCCAGAGCAGTGTCATAACAGATATATGTGAAAAATATAGGGAAGTTCATGTTTCTCTTCTGACCATCAGCAAATAGTTGTGGACCATTCTCAACGCTAAACAGGCTATTATACATTGCATCATATTATGCAAAGATGAGTGTTTGTTGTGCCCCGCCCAGTCTTTACACCGGAGGGGCAGTATGTTTTCACCTTGGATCTAGGTGTGTGATTGGGTTAGTGATTGTTGGACGTAGTGTGCGTTAGTGCGTTAGTGCGTTGCAGTTTCCGGACAATAACTTAGAAAGTTGCAGGACTTTTAACTTCAAAGTTGGTAGGCAGACTTATCTTAGGTGCGGCAAGACACTTATTGATTTTTGGGAGGTCACTGAGCTCAAAAAGGTCAAAACCCTTTCCGTATGATAACTTTGAAAATTGGAGGGCTATTACCTTCAAACATGGTAGGCCGACTCACCTCAGATCTGGCAAGACACCTATCGATTTTGGGGTGGCCATCTTGAATTTCAAGGTCACTGAGTTCAAAAAGGTCAAAACCATTTCTGGATGATAACTCAAAATGTTGGCCAGCTATCACCTTCACCCTAGTAGGCAGACACACTTCAGGTCTGGCAAGACACCTTTTGATTCTGAGCCAGCCATCTTTGATTTCAAGGTCACTGAGTTCAAAAAGGTCAAAACCATTTCCTGATGATAACTCAAAAAAAGAATTGAACATTGATACATGTACTAACAACATGACAAATACTATTCCATGTTGTACTAACAGAGAAGTGGAGACAATTCATAATTGTACTGACAAAGCAAAGGTAATATACACGGCTGTACAGACAACAATTTAAGGACTTTCGTTATACTCACAAAAAGTCAAAGGGACTACTCTTCCCTGTACTAACAAAGTGATGGGGACTGACACGCCCTCAACGGGGCATCCACACTCACTGAGTGCATCTAGTTATCCATTTTTTTGAATATTGCTTTGTGTACCAGTCACCAGTTCTGCCAAGTGTTGATGCTTCAACATGTGACAAGTAAAAATTCAGATCTGTACAGAAGGTGCTGTCTCTAAAATGATGCTTGCTATCAAAATGAGCAGGGATTTGAATTTCTGTTTAATATCTATATCATCAGCTAATGTTGTAGTTCAGAACACCAACATAGAATCCTTCATGGTATGTAGAGATACTTGAGTTTTGCAAACATCCTTATTAGTGTGATGTTGGCCCAACCCAAATGTGAGGAATCAAAAATATGTGCTTCGAGGTTAATCTGGTAATTCGATATTCTATTTTGGAGATAAATTGAGAAAATATGATGTGTCCAAATTTTCTCTTTATTTGGATTTTGGGGATATCTCTGCCTATAAGAGCAGCAAATAGTAAAAAGCTGAGGCTGGGACCCCGTTTTTTCTATACCTTTCTGTGATGCAGATATCAAGATCTACAATATATGTGAAAATTAGGAAAATAGAATTCGGAAATTTTGTGATATGCAAAATTAGCTTAAATAAATTAGGTTGGGTGGGGGGGGGGGGGTAGCCGAGGACATCAGTCCAAAAAAAACCAACCAAAATGAACTCTAAACAAGTAATGCAAACACAACAAACCTGGACTAGAACTTACCAAAATGATGGAGGGGTTCTTGAACTCATCAGAAGATGGGAGGGGTACTTTTGAACTCATCAGTGGGTGGGTGGGGTACTCAAACTTGTCAGTAGCTGAGGAGGGAGATTTTAACTCATTAGTAGGTGGGGAGTGTGGTTTGAACTTACCAGTAGGTGGGGAGAGTGGCTTGAACTCATCAGAAGGTGGGGAGAGGGGACTCGAACTTGTATCCAACCAAAATGAATTCAAAACTAGTAATGTAAATACAACAAACGTGGACTAGAACTTAGAAAAAGTTTGGAGGGGTACTTGAACTTATCAGTAGGTCAGAGGGGTTCATGAACTCATCAGTAGTTAGGAGGGGTACTCGAACTTATCAGTTGGTGGGAGATGTTTGTGAACTTATCAGTAGATTGGGGGGGGGGGGAGGTTTACTCGAACCTATCAGTAGAAGAGGAGGGGAATTCGAACTTATCAGTAGGTGGAGAGAGGGGACTCGAACTCATATCCAGTGACTTTCATTATTCATTTGTGAAGCTTGTAGCCACTACACGCTTATCAAGATGTACTATGATTTACCATGTACCATGATGTACCACGCAAGAGGAAATAAGTAACAAAACATCATTTTCCTGCATTGTTCTCCGTGAGATCACTGATAAAAATGGACAGCTGTATGGGACTATTTACAATTTGCCAGCAGGCCCGAGAGCCTCTAGTTGATATCCAAAAAATGTGTTTGTTACAGCTGTACCCTGTATAAAGAATTAATGAATAAATAAAATAAATAAATAAACAAATAATGTTCACCAATGTGCGCACTTGCTGACTCAGTCCAGCCCGTGCTCACTTTGATGAGTATTATCCTGACAATTAGACAGGAAGTATTAGATAAGGCACATGTATTTGCCCTGATATGCTATATGACACATTCTCCCAAAATGAGGCCATTCACCGGAAAACTGTTTTGATTTTTGTTTGCTTTTTGTTCTTGCACTCTTGACCAAAATTATGTGCTGCCATTGGCTCAGAATCCAGGGTGATGGAACATAATGTACCTTTTTGGTGCTTGTGGATGTTGAACAATTCATACTTAACAAAAGTGAGCTGTGAATTGATTAGATAGCAACATGACTAGAGATCATTCTTTACTGAAGTTTGAGCATTATTTAATGGAATTCTCAAAGCAGTCACTCTGTTTATGAATCATGAGACACATTATGCCATGGTCAGGCCTTTCAGAGGGTAATAGCTGTTGTCCCATTATTAACCCTTTCAGAACAAAACCCCCATATCACTGTTGGATATTGTCTTTCGATTAGAATTGGAAGGCTTCAAATGGTGTGATTTAGATTAAACCAAAGACAAACTGTAGTAGGGAATAAGATCTGGCCATGTGGCCATTTCATCAATTCACATCATGATGGTGTGAGCTGTGAACTGATGAAATAACCATAGATGGTAACTGATGAAGTAATAAAAGGGTTAATTTATCAGTGTAGATGAGTAGATTTGCATGGAAATAGTTGGTGGGACCAGCTGTTCCCAACTGATAACCACTTTAGTTCCCCACCATCTGTGCTTAGGGTCTGTCAGGGTGCAGCTAGCAGTGGTTAAGGCATCAATCCCTCATTGATCTTGAACACATGACATATATGATTCAGGGGAAGAGACCAGTCATCAAACTCCATTAAACCCACAAATCACCATCCTATTCACTCACATACTTTGTTTCTATCAAGTAAAGATGTTGGTAGATGCTTATTTCTACTAGGAATATCATACTTATGCATACCCATGATTTCTCAAACCATGGATATACAATAATATGCCAAATAGACACACCTGCTTGAATAGATGTGCCCCTATGTTGCTTCAGTGTGATGAATATCGAGCAAATGCTGTGGTGCTTTCCACCAATGTGTGCAGTGGTCAGCCAGTGCCAACTTTTGTTGATATCTGCACAATAAATTGTGTCGGGAACAAACTTTGGCTTCTTGAATATACGGCTCCAATATCATCGATCCGCCTGTGACAACACAATTTGACTATTCTGGAAAATGAAACTTTTTATATTCTGGCGCCCACACTTGCGGCGTGACTTTTTGAAGATATATGGTAGTCTGTACCATATGATTCCAAATATATATAGTACCAAGGGCTGGATATGAATATGGATCATCATTCTTACCCACCTACATAAGTCAGATATTTCCATTTATTCACTGTTTGAACAATCCAAGAAAGTGTTGCACCAACAAAATTATCCGTCCCACTGAGATAGATGTGTACTTCAGGGTTGATCTGGTAATTTGATATCCTCATTCACAAAGAAGAAAAAAGAATTTTCCAAAATCTCTAGGATTTTGGGGTCATTCTGAGAAAGTGTTGCACAAAAAATCTCATCCCTCCCATGGAGATGGATAGGCTTATCCTGTCCCAGCATGGAGGGTAAGAAACTGAATTCACAGGCAAAATATCCTAGAGTGATTTGGAGTATCTGAGCATGAAGATATTGAATAAAATCAAGAATACAGCAATAGTATGTGTTAGGTCTTATGGCTATCCAATTGATTCACTGCTTACTCTGTTGAGATTGGAATTAAATAAATAGCTGCATGACCCAAAATCTACATATGCATAGAGTTGAATTTTCATATAGGGTGAGGTTACAAAAGTGAACTTGTTAATTTTGAAAATAAATGCATGGATTTTCAATGAAGAGTGTACATTTAACAAATTCTAAAGGGGAATTCATATCACAGCAGAAGAGTGGATTGAAATTCATCCCCCAATAACGGATTGTGATCCAATGATAATTTCAAACGGAGTCCGGAGATAGAATGTACGTCTTTGATGTGTGATATCATATTATATTTGTAAATACAAGGGACTTGTAAATTTCTTGTGCTCATGTTGGAAATCAGAGTGCAAACTTCAAATCCTTCATTATATGTAGGTACTAATTTCATCTATTTTTAATGACTTATAGTGGGAAAACCAAGCTGCAGACCTCCAATTGTTTTGCACTTTTGAATTTAGTAATCTCTGAGTAGTATACTGAGCAGCTGGTTTCTTTGGAACTAGCCAGTGCATGTTTCAGTGGATATTATAGCAACATTTGCATATAGAAAGCACCATAATTGTCGTTGAGCAAGAGGGATGGTGCACTTTTCAGCAAATGCACATTCATTTATCTACTACCCTGGGCGTCAGCATCGGCATCGGCGTCTATACCTGTGTTAAGGTTTCTGACCAAATCATCTTTGTTGTAGAAGAAGTTGCTTCTACTTCACTCTAATCCTTTCTACCCTTACCCCACTTGCGTTCAGGGTAAAGCATCACATTTACATGGTATATTGTGTCTCTGACCTAGTTTTCATGCTTCATTGACTTTGCCAAATCTGTGTAAAGATTTGCGACCAAATCAACTCTACTGCAGAAGGAGATAGTTCCACTTCACTGAAACCCTATCCAGCCTCATCCCATTTGCTCTCAGAGTAGAGCATCACATTCAAATGATACATTCTGTCCCTGACCTAGTTTTTATGCTCCATTTACTTTGCCAAATCTGTGTTAAGGTTTGCAACCCAATCTGTAGCAGTTCTGTAAAGCTTTATCCCACTTGTCTTCACATCTACTTGCCCTTAGAGTGAAGCATCACATTTAAATGATGTTTATTGTGCCCGACCCAGTTGGAATGGTCAATAGACTTCACCAATTCTGTGTTGAAGTTTGTGACCAGATCTCCTTTCTGCCTTAAAATCACATTTCAATATCATCAAGTATCTCTGAGCTATTTCACTTGTATCAATATGATGTGCTGAAATGTTCAAGAACATGATGCATTTGCCCAGACACTTATCCCCACATGTAGGGAGGGTTGCATCATAGAGAAAGTCCTATGAATACGTTGTTTGTTCAATGGGCAGGTGAAATAGCAGTCATGAGGCAAGCTCCACCGACATTGATGGCTATGTTTGAAGGAATCAGCTTGGGAGAAGCCAAGAACATAAGGAAATGTTAAAGGAGACCCAACAAGTTATACTATTGATAAATTATCATGGGAAAAACTGCGAGTGTATGGAGTTGTCAAAAGAGGCCCCAGTTTTTGCAGAAACACCTAATGATTGGATTATTCGATATAGGGACCGAGTGCTATGCAGTTCACAATCCAGTTGGATGGGTTGGCAAACTCAATAAGAATCAGGAGAGACAGGGGTGCAAATCTGATGATGAGAATCAGCTCCCCCAATTCTTTGTGAAATGGCAAGAGGTTGTAATCTGGCCTCATCTTTTAAGTATTTTTCATGCTTACAAGCATATTATCTTGCAGTCATAGTTTTCCCATTCAGAAGCCGTAGTCAGACCTGACTGTAAATTATTTATTCTTATAGTCTAATGGGAAATCAGTTGTAATTCCCTTTTCCGCAAAATGTGTCTACTACTTTTTCCCAAAACTCTCATTGCAGGTGACTTCTTCATGGTTAGTGTACCATCATGCAAATGTGAGCCATTTGCAATCACTCTTGTTCATTATGGATACTGGCCAGCCACACCTGAGAGCCCACAGATGGCAGTATCAACCCGTTTCCTGGACCTCATGCATTACCTCTTATTGGAGGCACAGGTTCCTGCCTATTGTTTTGTGAGCAGCATACGATACAATAATAGTCTAACTATTGAAGAGGTAAGTTACTCATCTTCCTCACAGACATACATCTAGTCTCCAAATCAACAACCAAACAACAACAAATTATGGACAAATCTCTTACAGTTTACTGGCCAGATGATGTAAAGCTAGTACATCTGTCTGTTGCTGTGTTGTTATCAGTATTGAAGCATCTTGTCTTTAAAGACTATATACTCCTTGAGCTGTCACTCGATATCCTATCTTTTCAGTGTTCCATGTTTTTTGACATAGAAAAGTTCATGTATGTATTATACAAATCCAAATGTGACCTCATTTTGTGTGTATAAATCGATACTTATTTCGATTGAATGAGAAAATTAGGCATCTGATGTACCGTAAGTTTCATCTCATATCAAAATGAGCAATTTTGTAGCCAAATATGACTATTTTTCACATGTGGAAGAGAACAACAGGGCTCGCTCACACACACTCATGCAGGCACGCACGCACGCACGCACACACACACACGCACGCACGCACGCACGCACGCACACACACACACACACACACACACGAGACTTAGAATCATTCACAGCCATCTCCACTCATCCATCAAATTATTGCACATATTCATGCACACATTGTGGGACAAATATCTAGCAATTGCGTCAATTAATTTTATGCATTCGCAAGCCAATTTGGTTGACATTTTTCTACCTTCTCGTTGCCATAGCATCAAAACTACCAAACTTTGAAGGGTTGACATTATTCCGATGTATAGATCAGAAGCCCTTCCACAATTTCATATCTGATAAGCCTTCTGTGGAGATCCAGAAGGTGCAAGGTCTCAAGGTCCCCACCACCCATGCCCGTTGCATGGGTGTCTCAATATTGCCCGTGTGTGCTGATGAGACGCAAAACAACTACCAAATCAACCATTGTGTAAAAATGTAGGATTTGACAGTAAGTATTCATCTTACTAGAACTATATGAATCACTTAAAGATGGTACTTTTATGAATGGCGATTTCCGCTGACTTCCACAGCTGTCTAAAAACGAAGGAATTCTGCATGACAATTGTCATCTTGGAGCTAGAGCAGCAAAACCACACAACAGATCCTGTCGAGTCTAATACCATGTGAAACCTCATTAAATTTAGATTTTATATCTGATTGCAAAGCAATAGACTGATTCATCAAGTTATTAGCAGTGTTTCAAAAGTAGTTCATCTAATCCACATGGTCCAGGATTGATCAGTCTTGTGGTGCTGCCCTCGATTGCATGACAAAATGAGCAAAGACAGTAGGAATTAATGTATGCATGCACTGACTAGCTGCAAATGCGAAGGCACTGACGGCCATGACATACTGTGACGGCAAACCCTCGGCACAATGACAGCGCCATAAAAGCATCAAATTAGGACTCAAAATCTGCCATGCATATCAGCACCATTACCAATCAATATGAGCAAGTTATTGTATGAAAAAGACTGTCAATCTGTTCATCAACTAGATAATAACACATTTGGTGGGGTTTCCAGAGCAAATAAAAAAAGAATCAAGGTGATACAAGGCATGCAATCAACAGCTTTACGCACAGTTAACTTTATGCTAGCATTTGGCACTGAAAAAGCACATAACCATGTGAGGAAATATGTAGTTGGTGGAGATTATGCTATGCACAAATACATACGGGCAATCAAAAACGATTCATAGAACCAGCAAATGGCCTTGATGATTGAGGCCTTCACATGCACAGGCGTCCAGTGGTGTATATGAATGCTCTCATCTCCGTGCATCATCAGCTCATTCATATTATGGCTGTGGAACCAATCACTTCTACCAAGAAACGTCTTCAAAAAGACCGGATGGAAAAGGTCAGACAACCACGACCACAACCCCTGCTCTATACCGTACCTTATACTTGGGGCCAACCTTCAAGCGAAGCCTAGGGGCCTACCCTTGGGACCAAGTCTTGGGGCCTACCCTTGGGCCCACCCTTGGGTCAACATTTAAGGTCTACCCTTGGGCCCATGCTTTGGCCAACCCTCTAGGCCTGAAATTATGATATGAAGATCAAGAATGGACCCATACATAACTCGTAGAT